>WEDG01012304.1:0-42327 GCA_017591395.1 Schistocephalus solidus | reverse complement strand
GAATTTGAGATGTTTTTCGGTTCCAACTGAGTGTGATTGATTAATTTAGCTTTTCTTTTTCTGAATATAATTAGGAACGAAATCAATGTTAGTGAGCAAATCATGAGACGTCGGTGCGATCAAAGTGATGGGATTGGTTTCAAGGGTAAAATGTTTGTCAAAGAAGAAATTCAACTATTCTGCTTGGTCCAAATCCTCTTTAATAAAATTATAATTGCAATCGATAAGGGCGGAATGGCTTTGTGAGATTAAGCGGAAGAACGGAGGCGGAACACTTGATCAGCAGATCTGGAAGTATTATCACCACTAGTTGTTTAAGAATCCCTATGCCTATCTTACGCGATCCTGAATTTGAAGCTAATTCAAATATTTGTGCGATCCTTAAGTGGACCGATTACGAACTTATGGACGGATCCTTAAGCTGCTTTCAGAATTTTTAACCTGATTTTGAAGCACGTTTGGCACCGTGGAAGAAGCAGCATTTGATATAATGGTCTATTTTCGAAAGAAATTGAGGAGGCCTTCTGTTAGGTCGTGCAATGTATCGTGGAAAAAACTAAGATCATTACTTGAAAAAAAGCTTGCCCAATCCAGGCTGCTTGTAAATTTTTTTAAATAATTCGTTGTTAAAATAATCAAAGTTAAAATAGGTACATTATATTTCTGGCTTTACAGAGGAGGAGACTGGAAAACGACAATGAATTAATGCGTGATCTAACGTTAAAAGGTTTTTGATTGAAATTCATAATCAAAGGATGGACGCAATTACAAAAAATTAAATCTAAAATACAATCTTTTCTAGTCACTGAGCTGACTAATTGAAACATGTTTGAAAAATAAACCGTGATCAATAAGTTCTCAAATTTTGGCGGAGAAGTATTTGCATGCCAGTCGATTTCTGGAAAATTATAATCTCCTAAATAGGACACTCGAGCGGAACACTGTCGAAGGCCTTTTGGAAATGGATAAAGTGCACATTCACAATGAATTAAGCATTGAGCACTTCGATCCATTCTCGTATCATATAAAAAATTTCATTTCACAGGATCTTCCCCTACGAAAACCTTCTTTTGTATTGGAAAATAATTTGCAAGTTTACAAGTCACTTAAGTCACTTTATTGAGGGAAGTAGGCTTTTTCCCTTGAGCTCCCTATTCACATGCAAAAATGTTAATAGTACAAACGTTTACAGGGATATATCTGACAAAAGAAAATGTAGGGTCATCGATATGTGTGGGCCAGGCGCAACCTGCGACTGTTTACACAATCTTCATTATATTGATAATAGTTTCTCAGAAAATGAGTATCTAGTTTGAATTTAAATGTGTCAACAGTTTCTGAAAGGACCACCTCGTCAGGGAGTCCGTTCCATGCTCCAACGACCCTCTGCGAAAGGCGTTCCGACGGACTTCCGTGTGGACAAACTCCTCTGCAGTTTAAAGGGATGACCCCGCAGATGTTCCGTCCCAGCCAATTCGAAGAAGTCAGCAAATTCTGGGCACAATCGCGGCCTCTGACAATCCAGTAGGTTTGGATGAGGTCACCGCGTAGTTGCCTGTAATTTAGAGGAAACAAATCAAGTTCAACCAGTCTGGCTTCGTAAGGCAGATGACTTAGATTCTGGACCATCTTCGTAGCCCTCGCCTGCACTCGTTCCAGCTGTAGATAATCCTTCTTCAACCACGGACGCCAGGCCTGGACTGCATATTCAAATAAGTCATAAATTACTTTTTATGATCCTCTCCATGACTTCGCTGCAATTTGAGGTCAGAGTAAGGGGTTCGTGGTTGTTCTCATGTTCATGGCTACCGCTCTTTTTGAAGAGGTATAATGTGAGTTGTTTTCCTGTGTGAGTGAAGAATTCCATTACCAAATGGTTTCTGACCACAAATAAAAGCGGTTTAACCGGCTCTCAAACAAGTTCAGAAACTGTTTTGCTGGAATCTATTCCGGGTCGGGCAATTTAAATCCCGTCAAGATCTCTTGTTCATCGAAAACCGCTCCTTCTCAAAAAGTTTATTTTCAATAATCGCCACTCCAATGGATTCGTAATAAGGTCAATTAAATACAGCTTCTCAGTTAAAACAAAATAAAAGAACTGAGAAAACTGCTTTGATGTGTATTTATGGTCCAATTTCTTGAAACCGTTATCATTCTTCCTAAAAGACCTGATTTTCCGTTGTGTGGGTTCCATTGATAGTAGTTCTTGGACAATTTAGGATTTCACATGACTGGGTGGTGCAAATAACTCTCGAAATCCCTTCGCCTTTCGAAAATTAAGCGTTTTACCCTGTTCCGTTGGACTTTGGTTCTTCAAAGGCCACAGTTTCATTGTTTTTGAAGAAAATCTTCCCCATCTTTCTTTATTTCTTGTTGATCCGTGTTTTGTGATTTAGGTCTAGCCAATAAGTACGGTTGGATACCATTGGCTTTAATTACGAACAGTTGCTCTTAATTCGGTGCCTCAACTGCTCTTTAAATAACTTCCATTCGTCAGTGACTTTCCAGAGAAAAGAACATAACAGTCTGTGAGTAACGCCTCAGCTGTCATTTGTCAAAATTCCGTAGCAATTACAGCTCATGTTGTTTATTTCGTTTATTGTACATAATATAGAACGAGGTTCTATAAGCATACTGTATGGTCACTTCCAACAAGCGCATATACGCAGGATACGTCGTCCATACTTTCAGGATTTTTATGAAAGATGCGATTTTAAAGACAAGTCTGAAGCCCTTTACGTGTTTTTGTTGTAACGAGGACCTGTTGCCTGAGCAGAGCTTCAGGTTTTGTCATTAGCAAATGACGACCGAAGGTTTACTTTCAGCACATCAGCGAGTGCGGTGAAGTCACCGATGAGAACAACACCAGGTGGACTGCCTATATTCATTATTTTCTCCAGAAAAATAAAAAATGCATCAGGATCCATCTTCGGTGGTCGGCAAAAACTTATGGCATCAAGCGAATACGATGTCAGTTATTTTATAGTCAGCCAAATCACTTCCGTATATCCAGTAATCTCGGTCCTCTTACACACAGTTAAGTTGCTCTTCACACATATGAAATCTCCCCTCTTGAGGTCCATCCGGCCTCTCCTAAATAACTGGTAACCTGATTTTGATGCATGGCAATCACTGATGTCTTGTTTCAACCAGGTTTCTGTT
Organism: Schistocephalus solidus; assembly: GCA_017591395.1. Taxonomy (NCBI): domain Eukaryota; kingdom Metazoa; phylum Platyhelminthes; class Cestoda; order Diphyllobothriidea; family Diphyllobothriidae; genus Schistocephalus; species Schistocephalus solidus. Next base: position 39,165 of record WEDG01012304.1, on the reverse strand, counting down.
ATTCCTATAACATCTGGAGGCAGATACACTACATTTATTCTGAATTCGTCGACCTCCAAAAGCAGAGTCTGTGCGTTGGTACAATGAAATTTGCTTTTGCAACACTTGGCAGTGTTTGCTTTAGTTTGTTTTGAGTTTCTCATAACTTCCTTGATGTTGCCATCATGAGAATTAATTGGTTCCAAGCTATCCCAAGTTCCACTGCATCACTCGCGTCTGATAATCGATATTTTGCTCTCTTCACCTATATATCGCATCTTCAGCTTTCTCATTAATTCTTGGCGTTACAGACGTTCCGCTGGAGAGTAGTTTGATTGGAAAACCTCCCTTTGAGTTTTTCGGTGGTCAGTTTATCACGAGAGCAGCAAATTAGCCTCATCTTTGCGTACCAAGCAGCTACCACAGACATGGAACTTTACCCTGTCTGTCGTATTTTGCTCATTTGTTTGTTGTTTATTGATGGATGGAAAAATTGCTTAAAATAATTGAGAATATAGACGCCTGCAAATTCCTTATATCATTCTGACCTTGAAACGTTTTACTAAACCGAAAACGTTTAGACATGTATGAATATATATATAAAGTGAACTTAAAGCCCGTACCCCTGCTGACATGTCGGACCTACAGAAGCTCGAGGAAACGCATAAGGCCTGCAAGGGGCTCCGCGATCAATTGGAAATATGGCTCGGAAGGCCAAAGAGTATGATATATTTCTCATATGTCCTAAGCAGGATTTCTTTGTAGCAGTTATATATTAACTATGATAACATCAATTGTCATAATGTGATTTAGGTCTATATTAAGTCATCATAAATGAACAAACGTGATTCGACTTTCATTTAATTGCTGAATTCTGATTTATGTGTTTTTTATCAAAACATCACTACACATATCTTCTCCTAGGAGAATTGGGTTAATAATAGCTATTATTAACCCAATTTTTGTCTTAACGAAGGTGGAGGAATATCCTCATAGTCGGTTTCCAATTCTGGCCTGGATATTTTAAAATTTTGAAAAAAATGGTTGTTCACGTAGGTTTTTTTTGTTTTGCTTCTTAGAAATAAGTTTATAATTAGGTATTATTGATTTTGTTTTCTTAAGCAAAAAAAGGCAGTCACAAACAGGATACACCTTTATCGGAGCTGGCTATTGCTGAACAGAAGGCTGCAGAGCTGTTTCCAGAGCCTTCACTGAGTACGTTTTTTTCATTTTAATGGAAATAATATTTCATACAACTCATATAACTATTTTTAAACCTATGTTCATTACAGTGATTAGGGATTAATCTGTTGCAACATTTGCTTGATTCACACATAGAAACAACCATGACAGCTCTTAGCTCAGCAACTTCGAAACTTGCCACTGAACAGATCTCACTTGCTTCTGAGGCAACTGCAAAGGTCTTATCAGTTCTCGATGCCTTTTTGGAAACGACATACCCGACGCTCTCGGTAAATCCTATTCGCCTCGCATTCGCTTATAAGAACTGGGTCCATCAATAATTATTATTAAACATTTTATCCTGAATTTGGCGATATATGTAGGTTTATATTTAATGGAATCATTAAGCAAAGGGAAAAATGTGCTTTTGCTGATTTAATTTTTCATGCATGCAGTTCAGTTGCTTTAATCTCTCTACTAGATTTTTATAGATTCAAATGGTACTTCAGCTTAATTAAAGAGTAATGTTTTGTTCGCTTATGTTTCACTTGCTTTAACCATATGAGGTTTGACTAGAATAAGCAAATAAAATTCAAATGAACCTTCTAGAAACGTAGATAGGTATGTGCGAAGTTGTACATATACGAATGCTGTTTCAGTTCATAGGCACATTCTTCATAAATTAATTTAGCTCAGTTGTTAATAGGACTTCTTTTTTGTTTCGGAAAACAGTGGTTTGATTATATTTGACCCACTGCACTTTTTGAGTCCATCATGAAAAGGTTTTCGTCTTTAACAAAATGTGTCACCATATAAAACAGTTTTAAAGTTAAGGGTGTTTATTTTTCTTTTAGAAAGAATTAAAAGCATACGAATCGCTCAAGGCTGAATACGAATCAGCCGTGAAAAAGTATGAGAAGGTTAACAAAGTAGAAAAGAAAGAGAAGGAAAGTTTTCTTTAAAAATATTATTGGTCTTTAAATCACCATGAAATTACTATAAAAATCACATGTATTGATGAGAAATAATTCTTCGAAAATGTTCTTCCAACTATTAGGCTGAAGCAGAAGTGAAATTAAAGAAGAACCAATACGACGGTCAGGCAGCCAGGGTATCTTCGCTTATCAAGCAGTTGGACGATGCATATGTAAGAAGTCTATTATTTATCCTATTTGATCTAGGGAACGAGGAATATTTTGGACTAAATATTTTCTAGTTGAACGTTTTAAATGGTAAAATATTTTCTGCCTCCATAAAAATGAAGTTAATAGATGGTCTGGTTCACTTAAAACCTAAGTAAAAATCTCATCATTTCTAGCCACAAATTGAAAATGCAATGAAGGAGCTTGTAGGGCTTATGGCAGTGGAATATCAGAAGTCAGCAAACATCATGAGTGAACTTTCAACAAAACTGAAAATCAGGATTGGGTATGTTGCATGAAAAAATTATCCAACGAAAGTATTGTAATTCACTGAAGTCTATTCAAACTTCTTTTTATTTCGTCAAAATTTTAGATCACCCAAGGCAAACTAACTGATGTCAAAAGTCTGTGGAGTTATGTAATTAAACAAGAAGTCCTTGCTGTTTGTCAAAACTATTATAATCATTTTAAAATAAATTTTTCTCGTAGATTTCCTTTGTAAAAACAGATGAAATTGATGGAGTTAAACCTGTCAAAATTACTCTATGTTGCTTGTTATAAGAGGGTGATCATGTTTTAACTTATACATTTTAAAAAAGATATTTGTTAACTTAAGAGCTGAAGCAAAACAATGGCCTCCTAGAAACTCGTTTTTGGAAACAGAACGTGAAGAAGTAGAATCTAATTAAAGACACGAATTGTACGCTAGGTAATTGTTTATCTTTTTTTGGGTAAATTATCATGTAAGTTTACTTAAAAACGTATTTTCGTGCAGTCAGACATTGCATCTTTGTGATCTATTGACTGTTAATTGGTCAGTTGTTAGAATTTTCTTTCTCTGGTTTATTGTGAAGGAAGCTAAACTATAAAAATAAAATCGGAAAAGCATTATCATGTTTCCCTGTGTAAACTGCAAATTAAGTTCGATGAGGACCTCAAGCTATTTTTAATGTAGCTAATTTCTCAAGCACCTTATCGATGACCACATCACCTGTTGGTGGGATTCGGATCGTGGAGTCTGACTGGCGTTTAACACGTTTATCATATTTGACGATCTACCAGGAACTGGGAATACTTTAATTTTCATTCTGCCTCTAAGAATACCAGATTTAGCAGCAGGTTATGACACAGTCACAAAAAATGAGGAAGCCGCGACCTTTTGTAGTCTGCTGTCGTCAGGAATTGTGGGTTTCAAAATTGAGCTGGTAAGAGAGCGTTGTATAGATCAATCAATGGAAAGAGCTAAACCATATGGACAGAAAAGAAGCAATCTTGTGATGGTTTGACCGAAAATAGCAGACATGAAATATTATCTTAGCTTAGATAGCCTAAAAGTGATAAACGATAAACGAAGGTGAGCCATCCCTCCTCTTTTTTGCACATGCTCGCCTACTCGTAACGTTTTAAATTGCCTCATGATCAGCAATCCTCTTTAGTTATTTGGATACGTTTTTTACATCAACATATAATTACTTTAGTTAACTTTCTTCAGATAAAAGGCATGAGAACGCAGGCACACACACCTTTACCCTGAGACCTGAAAAAGCTTATTCGCATAACTCGCTACGATTGCTTTAGATTATGAATGATTGCAACCTCTCTCCAAAAAGAAACGGAACTTTCTGATTATGGCCTTAACAAGCAACTTCTAATGCTTGTTTCCGGAAAACCAGTTTTTATTCTCCCAACAATTTTCATGCTTTTGCTTTTCGAGTTATGTATGAGACAAGGCTTATGTCAGAGTCACATGAGTCGGAATGTTTATATGTCCCAGACTACATTTTCTTTATCGCAGGGAGTATCAGGATGAGGTGCGTTTGGGAGAAAACATATATGCATCCATGATAACTTTGTATATTTGTTTTTGGAAACAACCGTGCTACCATCAACAAATCGATTTTATTCTCATCAATCGACTCACCCGACAGGCCAAGTGGGAAGCACCTTCCAGCCTGACTAGAATATACTTCTCCCATCTGTGTGATGCTGTGAGTTTGGTCTGAGCCAGGACATTTTAATTTTTTATCTACGAGAAGATGGCCAAATATTTGGGTCTCAGGGTTAATTTTTCTTGATTTGTCCCAGCAAGGTTTCTATTGCTGATTTAAATGGGTTTGGAAGTGGAAAATTTGAACGGCTGATTTGTTCTCTTGAAAGAAATATAGGTCCAAATAGTTTTGAACGAATAATTTTAAGTTATTTGTCCCGTTTTTGACATATTGCAGAAAATATGCATTGGAATGAGATGAGCTGAATAATTTTACATATGCCAAGAAAAATTAACTTTTAAGCTCTTTGCGATTCATTTCACGTATGTATTGTGCGAAAACACCTTTCCAGTACAAGAAATGAGATGTTTCGGAACTTTAGGAAGAAAACCTTATTCTAGATTTTTCACCCAGGAAGCATTTAACGTTAGTCAAATCAACTTGCCTGGGTTTAATTTGCGAAGGAAATATGCAATTTTTCGTCTTTTACTAGCATCCTCGGAACATCAGGCAGTTGAGATGGACCAACTTGTTATACGTTGCAAGGTTTCGAAATACTGACCAAACAGCCAAAGTTTCTGTCGTCCTCAATCTAACTAGGTAATACGCCATTAGGCACATCGAACCTGGACTCAGGTTGTTATGATGGAACTAGGTAGATTATTCCTTTTTTCAAATTCCGCAATTTCTCACCCATATAAATTTTTCTTCATTTAACCGAGCTTGCCTTTTTCAAGGAACCTATCAGGCGTCATTCGGGCAATTGAATGTTTTTTAATGAATGAATTCATAAATAAGGCCTCTTTTTAATCTTTCAGATGGTTTGTAATGTGTCACAACAATTTTTGTAATAATTTCAACTATACCAACCCTCTTGTTTTCGAGGAAAGTATGTAATTTTTGTGATTGATTTGATAACTCCTACATAAAGAGGTAGAACAACGAACGAAGCCAAAAATTCTTTGTGTCTACCTAATACATTGCAGGACAAAATATATAGTACGTCAGCTATATTTTTTAAATTTTTATTGGCACATTTGTGTGAACCAGGGTAAGCAAATTGTATTGGTGTCTTACCATTAAGTGAGTTTTAAAATAGGTAGGGACAGATGGCTTTAATTGTGGCCTCCACGGAAGAAATTAAATATTTTTTGGAGTGAAAACCTGAGTTGAAACACAAAATTTTCAAAATCGAAACCATCAGAACTAAGTGAATATATGCTCTATCCGGAGACTTTGGTAGGTAAAAATATCTGGCACCGTGAAGAGGAAAGAAAATCATGATGACTGATCTTTACTATATGCTAAGACTACTCAGCTTCGTATTTAAGGGAGAAAATGAGGATAACTTCTTCGGGTTTGCTCTTACCAGCACAGTTTAAGGTGAATTCATTTGAACAACACGATATGTACAGACAGCCTGTGGCGTTCTTATGGGGTCTATTAGAGAAGGCGAGCCTATGCCAAGCGAAAATAATGCACTCAAGTAGTTGATAAGTTAATGTTAACTAAATATGTCACGTGGCGTATATGCGATATAGTTCAAACGGTCAACATCACTTTGAGGTTTTGTGGCTTGGCAAATGCATTTTTTTGCAGTGTGATTCATCATGCTGGCAGCACAGGTACTAACTAAAAGTCTGCAGAATTGGCTCGCCAATTTCCTGCCACTGTGATCCGCACTGTGTCCCCCAGCGTCCCCATAGGCTTTCCCGTATATGCTCCAATTTTAATATTTCAGATTTTTTAATTTCCTCAGAGATTATTGCGCTAAATTGTAATAAATCATTCAGAATAGAGCCTTTTATGCTCGGTTTGAAACTTGGCATGAATATTTGAGCCAAAATCCATCCCCTTTCAGTGGGATAACCGCGTACTATTATTATGATATAAACAGACAACAAGTAGTATACACACTTTGCATTTTTCAGTAAACTGATAGCACAGGTATTAGCTAAAACCGCAGATAGAGATGAACTCTAAGTATCGGTTGACTCAAATGACATGCCAAAGAAATGCATTTGCTTCTTCCAAGAAGATTAGTTTCAAAAGGAAGTGAATTCCTATCCCTTTTCCTTCTATCATTCATTCCGCTGGCTCCTGAGTCAGTTACTAGCTGATAATCTAAAATTAATTCAGATAATATCAAAATTTCTAAGAACTGTGGTGTTTTCGATGATAAAATCAATTTTTTGGGTTAAAGTACATATTTTGCATACGGTGTTTCTAACCAGTTTACATACCAAATATTTGTTGAAGCGCAGTATAAATCGACTTCGCTTGTGTTTATAGTTAGGAGCATTAACCGCAGGCTGAGAACTATCGATCTATTGAATATATCCGGGAATGGTTTCTTATAAGTTTGGAATGCAAATTCATATGTGACATACGTTTACGGTAAATGAACACCTGATTATGCGATATATAACAGTATTTATTGCGTTTCCGTTTATATGGCGGTCCCCAGCATAATTGATACGTTGCAATCATGTAAGATTTCTATTTGGCCTGTTGCAAGCTGAATTCCAAACATCTAGAACTGAAAAACCGAAGAAAACATTTACCCGTCTAGTATGTTTTATTTCTACATCTGCGATACTCGATTTTACAGAAAAAGAGTAAAACGACGAAGGGGTGGCATTTAACTGAAGTCAATAAGAAATTTACTTTTAACTTCTCTCTGTCAACAAAATGATGCTAATATGTACCATGTGTGAAATAAGTGCTTGTCTCCATATCCCGTGACCTAGTTCCGTACTTGCCGATGAACTTTGGATAAGCGTATACCTTACAACAATAGGATGGCCCAGTCCCGCATCCGGTGATCCTCCTACGTTAAGCGACAGCTATGCAAACCCGTTAGATAGATACCTTTTTAGGCTGACCAGCACTGTTTATGCACATCTTCCTAAAGTGAACAGAACCTAGGTTTCCCTAGCTGGCTGTTTTTGCACTCGCTGAGTGCCCTTACCCTTCCTTTCAATTAATAGAATCATTGTTATTAAATGCAATAAATATTCCTTGTACACAGTTTCTTCACCTAGCCTTTATTGACCTTTGCTTTTACAGTTTGCCGGTGCACTTCTAATAGGAATGTTTGTTATTTGGATTCTTAAATGCCAACCATAATTATCAAATTTTCCCTCTTCGAAACAAAGTATATTATTGAATTTAAAGCGCACGGTTGCAGCCTCTGACTCGCCCTTACCCTGCCCCTATTCATACTTCCCTTTGTCTTTTATTTAGTCAATCGGTTATCCAAGTCCTGAATAAGTTACAATTTTACTATAAATAAGTGCTTTCCATGATCGCCCACTGTACATTTTGCAAGGGGGTTCCCCGATGCGAAGCTCTGGAATACGAATGAATCAAATACATTTAATAGCTCTATGATCCTCTGGTTTTTAAATAGGTTAAAGTGTATAGTTTTGCTTCCTAAAACACAAGAAATAACAAGTAACAACTGATAGCTTTCCGATTCTTGGTTCTACGCACCCACTTCTGTGCGGCATATGGAGGCGAACTTAGACTGCGATATTAGTTGTCCAGAGGCCAAAAAACGTTTACTCAATGCAGGAACCGTCCCATAACTTCTTTTTGAACGCACTTACGTCGCATTTTACTTTGTGAAAATTTACCTTTTTGCCTGGTTGTTAATACTTTTTTAAAGAATCTCCTAAAAATCCTACCTTTTTTTGTGGTACATCCGACGCAAGATGTGAGTTAAAATAACTCCCAAATGCTTCCAGAGAGGCAGTCTAAGCAAATAAGGAAACAATGCATTCAGGAAACCATTGGGTTTTGTAGTCCCAGAAGAACAATGACGCGGACTGGAAGTAGGCTTGTTTTCAGAGCCGAAAACAATGACCCATTGCTTGTTCATAAAGTTTCCGGGCGCAACTACAATAACTCAGGGGTGAAGTACTTGAAGGACTTTTCAGATGTTTTGGTTATTCTGGTGGCCTTTTCTAGCTAGTAATACAATGTAAATGGCTAAAACATTCCGTTTATTAATCAAGCGACCATCGTCTTCATTTCCTCAAAATTCGCTCTCTGTCTTCTGACATTATAGTTTAAAATACACTGGAAGAGGAAAATGAAGGAATTAGATACAGTTTCCAGGGGTACATATTTCCGTGTCATTACCGGATTGTGGCTTTTAAATCGCTCAAGATTGTTTTTCTGTCGTCTTTAGATCAACCTTCTTGAAGTTAACTACACGAAATGTTAGCAAAAAGCATAAAAGGTAAAACGGCAGTTCTTTGGCAAAAGCTTACGTTCTTACCTTTTCCAAACTTCAGATTTAATGAAAGCACGGCAAAAAAACTTAGTTTAATTCTAATGTTCCGTGTTAATTAAAATTATCGGCTGGATGCGCAGACGATTCTTCAGAAAACACATGTGTCAAGTTATTTGCTCTCAGTGTGCCCCAGTTCGGAGATCCAACTCTAAGCAGAACGAACATTTTCTACATGAAATCAGCTTCATTAAATCCGCCCTAAGCTTGCATACGTCGGCAAAAACGGTCAAACTCATTTTTTTCAAATGGTTGAGGGTCACACTACTGGAGAGATACTGTTGCCTTCCGCGTATAGTTGGAATGTATCGAGGTAAAATCTCGAAGCCTCCATCATGTTTAGTTGTGTCTTTTACATAGGTATTAAATAACAAAATTAAGGTAAACCCATTGTAGGTGAGTTTTTTACGCAATGGTTGATCAAGCTGGTTCCACAGATCTGGCGAGTAAAATTTGATAATCCAGAAAAATTCGACCACAAGATAAGCCACAATGGGCACTGATTGTACTGCTCACAGAGTCATTATATTTGTAGGTGGAGCATTCACCGATTTACCATGGTTGGTGGAGGCAAAATAGCGTTTAGAATTTGAAAAGAAGTAGACGCGATCGCTGGGACAGGAATTTTATCCACCTGACCTTTCGGATTCACGTTTGAACCCATCATCAGAGACTGCATCAGTTACAACTAATTCGTACGCCGGGATTTGCAGTTAACGACTGCATCCTATAAATACTGCAACCATTCTTGTGTACGAATTACTCTCATCTGATATAGTTCCTGAGGATGGGTTCAAACGTGAATCTGAACTGTCAGGCAAATAAAATTCCTGTCCCAGCGATCGCGTCTACTTCTTCTCGACTACTTCCTGGGACTCGCATTTTCGCTTGTTTCCGATTTGCTTTGAATGGGTCCATACCTACGGTTCCTAGGATATTTGAAGTATTACGGACTGTTTACGGAAAATACTCAAGTAACGGCCATTGCAGCAGCTTTCGTCATTACTGGTTCCGCTGCTCAAAGAGGGATTAGCTGATAAAACATTTTACCCCGTATCGCCAGTCCGTCAGTTTCCTTTATTTAAAGCAACATAAACATGCCTCAATTTCTCGCCTGAGTGGTTTTACCAGTTGGATAAAACGGGATGTGCTGAGCATGTGCACACTATGGCTTAACGTTGGCAGAGCGTATCCTAAGGTTTTGCCAACCACGCTTGCTCAGAAGCAACTTCACGTGTCGACGTATGTGGAGGCGTTGAGGTAACTGCTGACCGTCATTAGTGGCATCGATTAATATGTGCCCTTAACGAAGAACTTTCAAACGTCAAAGCAAGTAATTCTGCGAGCGTACGTACTTCTGTCAGCCAAGCCTATTAACATTTGGGTGGTTCAGAATTTTAAGTTGCACATTAAGTTCAAAGTAAATGACCTACTACAGCAAGCTGCGAGTTTGTTCCAAATTAAACTGGATTAAAGACCACCAGCTGGTTAATTTAACAGTTAGTATAAACCATGGAGCCCTCATTATGACATTCAAATATACGGCACGAGCGTCAGCTTTTGGAGGTAATCCTAGAAAACTTTTATGGAATTCTAAGATTTTCTTGTTTATTGACTTCTTTTATTCTTTAGTTGGGTTTTGAGATTCACCGCTGCACTTAAGGTTAATGATCGATAATTTTAAAGTTCATTTTCCGACACTCTGTGGTACATAGATTACCAACGCCAGATCGCTCACACATCTAACTAAACCATATATCAGTCAACTAGTTCACACACGTGAATAGGGTCACGGAGATGGCAGACATTTGCAACCTCCGCCACACTCCTTTCCCAGTTACCTGACCCTGACCGCAAGGCCGAGTTGAGGAGACTGGAGATGGGCTCGAGTGCAGTAACGGACAGAGCTTACTACCAGACTACGCGTGCCTCACACGACCCAAACTTCGCACTATGGACCGGGTTTTAACAGAACCGAGAAAGGGTTATCTTGGATTCCAAGATAAAGGGAGTGCCATAGAAGCCATATTAAAAAGATGCCATTGAGGACTGACTCTTCGTTTTGCGAGGAGAATTGAGTTATCCCATGAGTTAACAGATCGCGCGACTGCTGCGCATCCCGAATGACGCGTACTGTGATGCAATTTAGTCGCTGTTATGGTACAGCGCGTCTCCAGCAACTCTGTGAGAGTTGCCAGCACCTACATCAATTGAGGCTGCTGTGGCCCACAAGTTCCTAGGGACCTATGCAATATATCCTGATCTAAACCGCCAAGATAACAAGCCCATGGCTCAAGGGTTAGAGCGTTGGACTTCTGATCAACGGATCGTGGTTCTGAGCTTCAGATGAAACAGCACCTGGGATTGGCTATGGCTGGCTAATGTCGGGTGGTAAGTGAGCCAGAAATGGCCATTCCAGTTTCCCTCGTCTTTGTCTGGGATTGTGTATCTGCCTTTATAATAAAACTAGCTACTGTGCAGCTGCAGGCAGGGCTCCTGAGTGAGCCGTAAGGCAGAATGAGACGAATGAGTCCCATTAACAGTCGGTGAGCGTTTATCAAAGACAGTCGAAAGCCCAACCATTCTTCTATATTTTCAGCTTAGTTGAGCAGGTTACATTTTTGATGGAATGGGTAAGAGTAAACAAACAGAGCCTTCCCTCTGGGAAAATGTATAAATCAACCCAGGTATTCATTTTTATGCAAAGCTTTCAACTCTCACGTAAGTTTAATTCTAGGCGCAGTGAATGGAAACCGTTTGCCGAAAAATGTGAATGGAACTTTTAAAATAAAGCGTATTCCTCGCTCCGTCTCTTTTCACGTTAACTATCTAAAGCGGGCTGGAATTCAGTGACGCCAGACAATTCTCTCTTCTTCATCTGCACTTAGCTCCTGTGCATCTTGCTAAGCCCCTACTGTAGGAAAATATTCGATTACAGTATGGGCACAACCGCATCTGTTTCAGAGTACTTGCGCAACTGATTAGGACCTTAGGGTGAGTCTTAGTCGGAGAAACTGGGCACTATGCTGCGTCACATGGTAGACATCACTGTTTTCATGTTTTGGGAGCAAATTTTGCTCATCTTCAGAGAGTCAAAAGAAATTTTTCTCTGCTTGCATACGTACACTGAAACTTATTTGCTATTAATCACATTAAGCTAACATGGGGGTTATGACAATGGATCATGACGGTCCGCTGATATTCGCTTTCATTTTTTTAGTATTCTTTATTAATAACTGTCCCGAAGTTGTAACAATTTCATTTATGTGCAGGGCAGTGGCAAACATTTACCACTGTGCACACTTTATTCATCCGAGCACATTAGATTTTCGATTTTTATCATCTAGTGAGATTTAAAAGATGACAGTGTTTCGTCGAGGCATGACTGGATGCAAGGTTGGGGTTATGCCAGCATGCAGAGCCTATAGAGAAGCTCAGATGTCACGCAGATTTAATAAGATGTAGCTAAAAATTTAAAATAATTCCATTATATTAAAGAATACCAGGAAGGATTAAGGAAAATCATTGTGAATGCACGAACATTTTTCTGTGATAACGTGGTAGCTTATCGTTCGCAAACCAAGCATGTGTTAGACGTGCAGATGGGTTGTTTATCATTGTTGGACACTGTACACGGTTCGGTGTCTAGTCTTCTTGCCTCTGTCCTGACACCGTGTCCAGGTTTATGATGGAGAAGAGGCTGTGGCAGATGCAACGCAATTCAAATATCCCTATACACTTATTCACGGGCAAATCACTGTTTCAGCGCCCATGGGCAGGGCACATGGAAGACTTCGTCGGCAAATCCGTTCAAATTGTCAATGTAGCCTCAAACTCTCTTGCCAACCGCTTATGAAGTTCTAGTGAATTAGTCTGTAGTGTGAAGTAATTCATGCTCCCAAGTATTCAAGATAATCAGAAAACCCTTCAAAATATAAGCGATCGTACTTTACAACGGTCGATTACATCGCTTGCGTATGAAACTCAATCTTACACTAAAAAGACTTTTCGGGCGCTCACATACCAATATTCTGACAGCACAGTTCACCCGCGACAGCTGATCAGATGCACATGGGGCGTGCGGAGTTGGGTTAATTCCACCTTGAGTCAATTCATTGTTCGCCTCTGCGTCTGTATTCAAGAAGGGAAGAGGGAGACCGATGCCTTAGCGCGCCTGTTGCAGAAAATTTGACTTTTGAATGTTCTTTTCGACAGGCTGCAAACTGATCACCTTATAATTTGCTGGATGTTAGATCATGGTATGGCTCTCATGACGTATGGAAGAAAAAAGTAGGTTGAGCCGGACAACCACCTCACTCCCTTCTCACAGTTTAGTTCGGACAATTTTCTTTGTCTATCGAAAAGTGGCGTGGGACAAATTATAGGAGGCTAAGTCAGCTATACACTTTCTGCAAAGTTGTGGGCATTTTTTTAGTTTTAATTTAAAAATGTAAATAAAGCTAAGCGTACGAAAGTTAACGATAAAATATCACTTTAATCTCATGTAAAATTTACTTCTATTTAACTGGTCCGAAAGCAAACGTTCCACTCCACTGAAAATAAAAATATTTGGAACCAGGAACCCTTTGAAGTTAACTGGCACATAGTGTTTATATCGCTATGCTATAGGTTTATTAATTGTTAAACGCCTGGATGTGTTACGTTTAATTCAGTGGTTGGAAAGCAACCCTTCTACTCCACTGAAAATAAAATATGTAAAACCAGGTCACCCTTTGAACCAAACTGGTACAAAGTGTTCATATTGATTTAATTTAGTTTTATTAATTTTTAAACGCCTGGTAGTGTTTTGTAGAATATTGTGTCGTTTTTCGAGTTCTCTTTCGCTCCTGAAGTATAGTCACGTCAAGTATGAGTCAAACGTTTATACGAAATTTTAAACACTGAAGTGCGTTTGATTACCATTGGACTGATCACAGCAATACAAATGTGGTAAAACAAATGCCTGAGGCGAAACCAGAACAAGCTGGTGGACGGTGTATAAATAGAACTGGTGACGTAAGTTTACAATCTCTAGTCAAAAATTCGGATTTCCTGTAACCCCGGCAATTATGAAAGAGTAATAGGTTTAACCTAGTTGCAGTTCATTTCATGCAAGAACAAAATGCCCAAAAAATGAGCCAAGAGACCGAAAATACCACGTGCACGGCGTGGGTAAAAATAACTAGGCAGTGGTGAGTCACGAGCGGCTCCTTTGAGCTGCTCTTTAAATTCAGAGTCTCTATTGATATATCATGCTGGATTAGGGTCACGTGCACATGCTTTTTGCATGATTTATCCTCTAAACGTAAAGGGACTCAACAGCAGTACATGTTGACACGTTGACATTCAAGAGTATATGGTCTTTAAACACCAAACTTTCTGCCAGGTTAGAACTTTTTCCTTCGGAAGGAAGACAGCCTACCCTTACATCTACTGTTTTACCAGATAATAGGACAGTAAGGAAGCAAGATGACATCAAACGTCGGGCGCTTTTCTCGGAAAATTTGCACAGACCCCGTGAACCTGCCAGACTGCCCTCGATTACGTTTTCGAAAATTTGCCAGAGATTTACATATTCTGCATTTTAAAAGCAGTCATCGATTTGGCCTTTGAAGTTGGAGATCGATTATTAGATACACATATTGCAGTTTCAAACAAGAATAATAAAAATTGCAGCTTGAAAACATAAAGTAAAAAGGACAATATTTATTAAGTTTTTCAGGAATTTTGTTAATATTTAGCGTATACTTACTGCTTGTGATGAAAAACATTATTTCAAAAGCTCTTATAACCGTATTCACGGTCTCGAATGCTTGAAGAGTTTTTCCAGGCTTCCTCGTAATAATTTGAACGAGCCTTTCTGCTATGCAGCCATACGCCTACGAGCTATTTTCCCAATAAGAAAAAACTCGCACCAGAAGAGTGTTATTCTACCCTATTCAAGTGTTCTGAGGCTAGACGTTGTATTTTTAATATGGATACCCGGATACAATTCCAAGGAGGCAGTCAGGTCAAGGGGTTTTGAGTTCTGTGCATTGCAGGAGATAATTGACCATCGGCAGATATTCGGAAAGAGTGATTTAAGACAAAATTCCATAGATCAACATATGTAACTTTAGTGAACATTTGCTATGTACAAGGAGATTTATCATTGAGCTCTTCTAGAACGACCAAGGAGAGAATGGACGCAAAAAACATTTTGGATTGATAGCATGAAATTCCAGGTTCTGCAGACCTTAGGGAGGAAAGCAGCGTAATAGTGTTCGATACATCTCCTGGCTATGAAAATACATACTTACCCACTGCTATGCTAGTGCTGTTTTTCCATAGTGGTGTAGAGGGTTCTGCATGATTCAGTGATTGAATTTAGGTCATTTATAGTTTTCAGAGTAATTTCAAAATAGAATTCTTGCTAAGGACTTAGCTAATTCCAACTCCTCCACCAAATAGCATGTCTTCCTGATGCCTACGTCATTGCCCAAACCTGGCACATTGCCCATAGGCTACGAACACTGGCAGAAGTTGTGTAGATTTATGCTGAATTTAAGTTACAATTTCTTTTATATTACAGAATAGAAAGGACATTCCCATATGTTCTCAAATGTGTTTCGCATCCTGTAAAGATACTGTGTAGTACTTTGCATGCACAAACTTTCATATAGGAAAGCTAAGTTCTTTCGACAGAATTTATTAATTGACTTATTTTAGTCTTTAATTTTCCGACAGCAAGAGTGGAGTTTTCATTAACAAAACTTTTTCTCACCGATGTTACATCTAAAAGCAGCAAAATTTATAAATTACTCAGGAAATCTTGGGTTTAGAGGATTTCGCATGTTTTGCAGATCAGTAAAAAATCACAGATATGAAGTAATAAGGTTATCATGAAAATTTCGTGAATCCAGAAATTTGAATGCAAGAGGTGCGAATGTACATCGTTTCAAGAATAGCAGTCTGCCCTTTGAGGGAACACGTTGCCGGCTCATGACAAAATTGGGGTGAAAGAAGATACTGTGGGCACTCAAATAACCTTTTCTGTCGTTTATTCGGACCTAATTTTGTGATTTCTTGGGGAGTGAGAGGCGATTAAGGGTAGCCATTCATTCTCGGTTCGCTCCCGAACTCTTTTGAGCTATGGGGGTGGTGTATGGATTAAAGGATGTTTTTTCTAGGGTAAGTAAAAAGTATTATTTACGACCTTTCGTTTAGACATGCATATCTTCATCAGGAATCGGGAATTACCTTACACCTGCTCGCTTCCACGCTGTGAAAATTAAGTGAGGAAATCGGTTCTAGGTCACTGTCTACAGAAGAAACCGATCTTAAAACCGATCATGTGGTAACAAAATTATTAATCCAAATGATTGGAGGTTTCAAATAAGGTAGATCATCAATTATCCCGTCTTCAAGATAAAAATATTCGCGAGCATTGTTACTTTAAACACAATATATTGATGATATGGTTTACCTAGAATTATCCTTTAAATTATTTTTAAAGCAAATGTAAAGTGATGTTTGTGCCATTTGCTCTTTTGCCTTTTTAGTAGTATTAATTCTACGGTAAATAACAAAGATCAAAACGGCTGTTTCGTTCGTGGCCATTTGTCGGACTTCACTCAAACGAAGGACGTGGGTTAAGGGTTCAATAGCCAAGTCTTGGTTGGAAGGCTATTGTTACCAGTCCACAGTTAACTTTTAAGCCAGTTAGCCTTCTAAATCGTTCAAATCATGAATATTTTGAAACAGCTTTAGGTTACCTCTGCCATCTGGCACAGAGAAAATGATGATCACAGCAACAGGAGGCGTACGTTTATCTACCAATGTGAAAACTTTGTTTGCACATAGTTCAGCTCATGTGGTGAGAACTTGAAAAAATAGGGCTTTCGTGCTTCTGCCTCTCTTATCTTATTACTTTATTTTCAGGAATTTACCTTGCCATGCTGCTAGCTATTGTGTGAAAGTCAGATTTTTCGTTTGCAATTTAATATTGCGTGTGGCAGCAATCTTTCCTGAATATAAACTTGATTTTTTATTGGCTAACTGGTCAAAATATAAAGGCTGCTCTTCCTGATATAATTATCAAGAGTCAACCAGCGTTAGGAAAATACTCAATGTGGTCCTTGCCAAAGTAAACAACTTTTGTTAAGAATTTTTATATGCTGACAAATAGGCAGACTCAATAATTGGGCTTTTAAGTTCAATAGCAGCTGTCTCTAATGCTGCTTCTTCATGCAGAGACATATGGACAGCACCACAGGATCCATCAAAGGTAATTGACAACTGAAATTCGATTTTTGTTTGAAAATATAGGTTCATTTGTATCTTCGATTGTTGAATCCACCAAATTAGCTCCGTGCATGAACATTACGCCGAAACCGAAATATAGACAAACAAAACAAAGGAAGAACTGGGTGCGGACGCCAATGTTTCATCCGACCTTGGAAAGAATAACACAGTAATTGTTCTACATAAACCTCGCAAGTAATTATGGGCAGATTATTTTACTAAAGAGTAAACTCTGAGTAACATTCCTAACCCAGATATGAAACCTGCGATGTTTATCAAAACAAATAAGAAAATTATCACACATACATATCACATTCATTCGAGCTATCACAGTTTGTTGAAGTAACGCTGGCAGTATCCACTTGGTATACGTCCACCAACGTCACCTTCAACCCCGGACATCTGTGTCAACTTAAATGGTCAGTTCAGATGCATTTGGAGGAAGTTGAAGGATGACTTTCTAACGCGCCGATACCATGCATAGCCTTCAGATAGACGCAAACTCATGATTTTATGTCCTACTTTTAATATTTTTACTGCTCCACTCTGTGTTTTCATACTGCACTGCACATTGAGCGGTAAAATCCTCGAGGAATTGAGTCAATTTGATTAACATTGAAAACTGTGCACAGCAGAGTGAAATAAACCAACTTACTAGAGTGGCAGACAAAAAGAGCCCTGTTTGTGACTAAGTGTGGCTTGCACTCAAACAATTCACGTATTCTGTCTTGATTAATTTCCAAGGAAATTACTGTGTGAGCTCAAAATAAATCCCTCAGATCAGAACATTTGGGGCTCTGTCCGAAAGTTACTCTGTAGTAGCTGATAGATTTCAGCTCAAATATTCATAGCAACTTTCAGATCGAACCCAGAGCATTCTGTTCTGAGGGATTTATTCCGAGCTCGCTCATTAATTTCCTCAGAAATAAAACAAGACAACATAAAACGGAAATTTACATACCAGAAGACACGAGGTGAATGCTGGCGGACCTGTTGATGGGCCAAAACTCTCACAACTGTGTCAGGCAGTGGCACAAGATCGGCGTAGCAGGTGTGCCTCGGTTTTTAGCTGTCAATAATTACGCAATTCAATTATTTTCAGTTGTGTCTTTGACATGACTTCTTAAGCCATGTATTTTTACCTTAACTCATTGGTAGACAAAATTTCGTTCTCTTTCGTAATGACTGGGAGTATAACCGATCCCATCAGGTGTCAGTCTTTGCAATTTCCTTTTGGCATTAGGTGTTTTCAGCCATCCTTATAATTATCCACTAGCAGAGTTTTACGAATAAAGCAATCCCTAAATTGAACAAATCGTACACATTCAGTAGCTCGTCTACTGAACTGGAAGTAGGTCTGTTGTAACTAGGGCTTCCGCGATAATCACAGTTTGTAGTCAGTTGCCTTTTAAAACGAGAGTTTAATAATGATAATATCCATGACATAACACAACTGAATTGTAAGCAATGCTCTAAAGGGAAAAAATGAAGGACGTGATGGGGAGGAAGGAAAAGGGAAACTTCGCCGATTTTGTAGTGAAAATTAATTGCTACAAACGCCAAGAGGATTACTAAGGGAATCTTGTTTGCTGATAGAAGCGAACAGGCGAGTTCCAGGACGTAGCTCAGAAGAAGAAGAAGAAGAAGAAGAAGGAGAAGAAGAAGAAGAGGCAATGACTGGAAAATTGTGTTTATTGGCCTGACGTTTCGGATTCTCTCTCGAACCCATAATCAAAGACAGTTGCGAAAAATGGTACTTGCGGCGCAAGTTTGCGTAGTATTTATAGGGCCTGGTGGCCAGGCAACCACAAGCCTAATCTTGCTGGCATTCCTCGTGTTCATCACTGAGGGGTCGTAGTTGATGCAATGACTGCTTCTTGGTCCGTACCCGAGTCGTAACTTGCCGTGATTTTATCCCCATTGTCGATTTCTGGCATAACAATTACTCGACAATTTGACTCGCAGTCACCGGGACTATTGGTCACGCGCATCCTCTCTGCATGGCTAGCAATTTTGCTCGAAAAAAATCGTAACACAGAATATTCAGCCACGGGATCATTGCGCTTATTAATTGACTGCGGGCCAGAGAACCATGACACGAGCAGTTCACGGCTCACGCGGCTGACAGCCCTTGGCAGAATTTTGGCCTCATCAAACTTGAAGGTGTGGCCGTGACTTGAGAGTTAGTGTCTATCCTCCTCACTGCTGCCACGTGCTCTGCCATTCGCGTGCGAAGTAGTCTCTCAGTTTCTCCGACGTAGTTGCTTTGGCCGCAACTGCACCTGACTCGGTAAACGACTCCAGACGTTTCTTGCCATGGTAGCGGTTCTTTTGGCCTTATTATTTATTATCTGATAGTTGCGTCTGGTCAGTGTGCTTCTCCAACTCCACAACTAGACACTGGTCTGTACAATGCTGCGAGAGGACATTCGATGTTGTTTTGACCACTCAGTAGCTAGAGTGGTGCTCAAATATCAACAAGGCTATCAGCTGTTGTATTAACATGAAACACATATAGATTGAGGACGTTTATTCAGTTAGAGTAATTTCGAGCCAAAACTACTTCATATAATGCGTTTTGCTGCTTGATAATGCCAACTTAGGAAAGCGAGTGTGACAAATCAGGACTTGAGCATCACGTGATGGTATCATTGGCAATTCAGTGCATGATTTAGTTCGAAAAAGTTAATATTAGTTCGATATGCATAGTTTATCGTCGATGCCATGCAACTGCACCTATGTGCCTTTGCTGGAAAAATGTTCAGGTTTGGGAATTGGTCTGCACAGAGCAGATCCCAGTACGCATAATCGCACCTACTTACCAGTTGCAACATATTTTCCGAACTTTGATGTCACTGTAAAGTTGAGAAGAGTAGATCGGTGCTTAAAAGGCTTTTAAAACAAAAACGTAAGATAAGATTTATTCCGTAGACCCTCAGTAGTTCACACGTATCTCTGTGCCTCGTGGCATCAGAAACCTTTCCTGGCCGGCTCATTCTCCTGACTTAATCAAATGCAGCATGACTGGCATCAATTTGAACAGTGAACTCCCAGACCATCGGAAGTAAAAATGTTTTCTGAAATCAGGTTCTATCATGGGACTGCGGGAAAGAGCATAAAAGTAAGAATAACATTCTGATCAAGAGAGGAGTCGCAGTTTTGAAACTTAGCTAAGTGGATGGTAAGTTTACTTCAAATAAAAGTATCGATTACTTCTTCTGGGTTTCATTTCCTTTACCTTATATAAAAGCGGAGACTGATAAGGCAATTTGAAATATTCAGTGTTTTTTCGGTTTTTGATTGAACTAGCCTGATCCATAGACAGGCCCATTTTGGGCCAGCATTGTACAGGAAGTCTTGTTTGCTCTGTCAGAAAATCTATGTTTAGCGGAACAAAACACATTGAGACTATTAAACTATTTACGTCCGATATATTGAAGGAAAACTGTAAACATACTTGAGGGGTTTTGTGTAAATGATTTTTTTTCGGGGACAAAGGACGCCTCTCTCATTCAAAAAATTTACCGTTGTGTCATTAAAGTCCCCGGCTACCATTACCACCAGTGACACAATAAATAATTGGTTCTTAAACATATTTTTAAAGAGGATTCCATGCCCTCTTGAATTTTGGCGACCAGAACGCAGCCTAGGATCTCTCGAGAAACTTTTGAAAAGCATGCGGAACCATTTTCAAGAAAATGTAACTATACCGGACGCAATATTAGAAATTGACTGATGGTGGTTTTTAAAAGAACGGAAGTTCACAGAAGATTCGGGTTCTACCACCTGAACTTATAGAGTGTGCGCACTACCATTAACCTTTTATCCAAACACCAGAACATTTTATCAAGCTTAAATTTACTTGAATACCCAAATATAAAAATCTACATACATTCAGTGATCGATCTCATAAAATTTTAACTGACATTCCAAAACTGCTTTTTCTAATAGGAATTATAAATGAACTTGAGTTGTTAGACCGAACATCATGCAGCGAAATCGCATGATATTTCGGACAGGCCCAGATGCAGGCTTTTAAATACATTTCTTTTCGTCCTGCAAATCCCACAGTCGAAAAAAACTAACTACTTCATTACCCAGCATTTTTTGTTTATTTTCGAAATAAAATGCATAAACTAAACCACTCCTTTTTGCACTCATATAATGTCAAATCATGCCTTCTTCAAACTTTATACTCAAAGGAAGAATAGTTATTTAGGTTGCAAAGGCTTGCCGATTCCCGAATAATTTTGAGCCCAAGCTGCTGTCACATTTGCATTGAGGGTTTTCAGTCTGCGCTCGGTATGCTTTTTGTCTAGGCAAAAACATACGTTCATCTTTATCATTAAGAGTGTGCCATATGGTGATCATGAAAGGTTGCAATGAACGTGTGCTATGTTACATACTTCATGAGGATCATTAGTAAACGTAGAGATGCGATTTTATTTGAATAAAAATGTTGCAGCCTCCATCGATAGCATCGTTGGTTGTTAGTCTGCGGTTGAGAATTTCAGCTTATGGAATAACCGGTTATCAAACCCTAAGTGGACGATCGGTCGATGTGCTTATGCATTGGCTTGTGCACTTTTGGAGGCTGTAGAATGGTGCCATGGCTGCTTTTTTGCACTGTGTCGTCTTTGGGGTGATGACCTATGCTTCTCCAGGAGAGCCATAATACTGCTTGCCTTCGCTAGTAGTAACTTAAGACTGGAGGCGTCGCTGCCTTTGTAGGACTTTCGACCGTTGAAGAGCATATTTTATTTTCGGTTGTTCACCTTACCAGAAAAAACCGTTGGCCAACCTTTGTCAGCAACAAAAAATTATTTTTGCGTCCGTTTTTAACCTCATTAGCGCCTTTTTTCCCATCTAAGCAGCGAAAGAGTTTTTGGTGGGGCATGAACAGTGAGCTCACTTGAAAAACGAAGGCGATCCGTTGCCTCGTCTGTGACCCTGGTTTAACGTAGCATCGATTCGATGCTAGCACTGAATTTGCGTCAGTTTTGTTAAAACCAGATCCGTCTTTCAGACATTTTTATTGAGCCTCGGTAAGATGTTTTGACAAGAGGATTTTAACCAAAATTTGGTCAGTCTCCAGAGCTTGCACGGCCTGCATTGACCTAAGCTTTCCAGTTAGGTCTGCATTCCTGTTCAGCATTGGTGGCATGTGCATCAAGAAGAATGCGCCATATAATGAGAGCTCTACGCGAGCCTGTCCAATCTCTGAATATGGGCAGACAAATTGGTCAACGGCTGCAAACGTGAATGCATGAGCATCGGTTGGCCGAGCAAGGGTTGAATCGAAAGTGAGAGGTAGCAAGCCATGCAGCGCAGGTGGGGCACATCTTCACCTTTGACGCCACTGAACTTGTGCAACAAGGTGATAATCACATTATCGCAGGTTTATGAAAGCTGCCACAAAGTCATTTGTAATGCGGGTCTCAAAAAATGAGTTAATTTTTAATGATTTACAAGGTTAAATTAAATTAATATATTGGATTTGCCACGTCTTCTGCTCGGACACAAAACACAGACAGTATTAAAATACTGTTTGAAGGTTATGCAGGCTACGTATGCAGACAGGGGATGAGAACTAACGCAGAAACTGCAATAACACAATCGATTACCAGAATTTCTTTCCATAAATCGGAAAAACTCCTAGCCAAAACAGGTGTGTCCTTTGCAGCAATGGTAGTCCATTATCTTTTGATATGCATTATATGCAGTTGAGCACCTCCAACATCATAATCATAAGTTAATAGGCATTGCTATAAAGTCGTTTGATTTTAGCAAGGCAACGCAGTTGTAATAATGAGAATTCCCATAATGGATAGTAAGTGACAAGATGGGATTAGATCAGTATCGCATTTAAGCAGAGACAATTAAGGTCCTGAGAATGTCCTGCCAGTTACTTAGATCAAACGGCACTCATGCTTGACTGTAGTAGGTTTTTGGTGAATTAAACACGGTAGCTGCATTTGTGGATAGTATCGAGGTGCTAAAAGACGTCGCCGTACTGTTAAATTGGAGTATTTTGCGGTTGTTGAAATTCAATGTCACCTATACTCTTGTGAATTTCAGTGTGATGCACTCGTTCAAAGTACTTGAATTTGAAATAAATAACAAGGTCGAAATGACCTGCGCGCATAACTGCACAGGACTTCTTTAGTAAACTGCCTGATTAAAAATAAATGTTCGTTTTTTTAAAGAGAGTGAGCAGAGAAAGTATCGATCACTTAGTACAGGTGTTTCTCAAAAGTTTTCTTTTAGTCGCCAGTTATTAAAATGACTACAAAAAACTGTTCTTTATCACAAATAATGTTTTTGATGAATGACTCAATGGTTATCTATTCTTTTGTTTTGGATAAAATGCATATGTAGTTTCGTTACCCTATTCATAGATTTGTCCCACCTGTCGTAGCTGTAAAGTGAGGCAAATTACTATTTCAGACTAAAAATGTGGGTGACGTCACCCGCCCTCTTAAGGCAGCAAGACCAGTGAGGAGTCAGCCCAGCTACTGGTCTCAACAGATGTGAGCGCTATAACATTTTCACATGTTTCGCATTAATTACATTTTACCGAATTGACAATGCCGCACACTCAACGGTACAAGAATTGGTGGAGTTTGGCCTAGAATAAAAAAGCTTACGCAAACTCATCCTATATGGCTGTCCATCGTGTTAAAGCCTAAAAATATTTTCCTGAGGGATTTTTGTGCGACCACAATGTCGAAAACGTTTGGAAAGACTGCGTACTAGGCGAGATCATTTAAAGTGCAAACCACGCTCAATATGCGTGCAGCTTGCATAAAATCCATCAAGGCCAACCACTTCATTCAAGTAAATTTTACAGAGATTCGCGCTGCAAAAGAGCCAACATTCATGGCTTTTTTAAATTGCTGCGGTCGGAGATTTGATTGTGTGCAAGACACTCGCCGCAAAATAGTGTAGTCAGTCCTCTGCTGACTTGCAGGCAGGGCATTTCAGAAAATAGGTTGCAAACCTACTCGACAGTTTGATCGCCATAGTCCGACGATGTCGATTGTGTGCTCCAGGGCAGGGTGGTGCAGAGACGGTTGATTGCGTGTGGATTAGTGTTGAGTAATAGTAGACTTGCGACGCAGCTACCGCACTCTCTCTCTCATCACCCGTCTGTGCCCAGTGTCAATACAGAGCCAAGAAGACCAGAGGTGGTTTCAGGTGTCATTGGCTGGCACGGTTGCAGACGCTCCTAACCGTACCGCCAGGCATGAAGCAGATCCCATGGAGTGGGAATGCGATAAATCACAAAAGTTTTTGGTACAACGTGTGCCCGCACCTATGCGTACCATCAGGCCCCGGCCCACATGTTCGGCATTTGTTATGTGAGCTCAACCGAATAACGCGTGCCATGCACAGATCGAACCCCTTGTTGTTCCAGCGCGTCCATTACCACGCGGCCCGTTTAGGGGACAAAAACCTACCCAATTACGTATTCTCAAACATGAGCTGCGTGTAAGTTCTAAGAGGTCTGAATACGACATTCGGGGGTGAGTTTCTTGCATGCCATCGAAACTCCGACCGCAGCAATTTAAACAAAGCCATGGCTTTTGCCTCCTTTTCAGAGTAAATCTCTGTAAAATTCACTTGGGTGAAGTGGTTGACCTTAATGGATCTTATGCTAACATTCACGCATACTGAGTCGGGTTTGCACTTCAAGGTATCTGGTCTAGTACCCATACATTCTAAACGTTTTTCCGCATTTCATAACACAAAACTCCCTCAGCAACCTATTTTTAGGCTTAATCAAGAGGAACAGTCCACGCGATGAGTTTGCTGCTTGCTAAAACAGTGGAACTGTTAAGCACCATCGTCCGACTTACCTCCGGTCTTCTTGACTTTGTCTTGAGACGGGGCATAGAGGGTTGAGCGAAAAGAGAGTGTGGTAGCTATGGCGCAAGTCTTTCACTTAAAACGAATCCATGTGTTAGTCACCATACCTGCATCATCATGCTGTGGATCACACGGAGGACCTCGGAGAAATCCACATTCGAACTACCGTATGTCATTCATATATTAAATTGCTCACCATTTTCCTTCTAAAAATGTCTCTGTGGATGCGATGCATACAATGATAAAGATGTTGAATGTTCATCGAGAACACCAAGGAAACACACAAATGACATTTATTAATCAAAGAGCGAATGAAATCCCCTAAAAAGTGCATGGGTTAAGTTTGATATCAATCATAAAAATTAACCTGAGCAGTGCTTGTTCAAAATAATAAAACTGTCAGTCGAATTTGAAGGCAAATCCTCAACTTTGACTTTTATTTCCAACAACTGACCCCCCCCCCCCTTACAAAAGATTTAGAAAATACAGAAAGCATGCAATCGCACGACGCGGATACAAATCTGTCCCAAGGCCTCAGTTACACCAGTCTGAAAAATTTTAATCTTAGGCAGTACCTACTTTGGCAAACACCATATTGAAAATGTGCGAATATTGGTAAGTTTTTACATTGTGAAATTTTTTCTCGGTTGCGTTCATTATTCGGGCTAAAACTCTTCCAATTTCGAGCGACATCAAATGAGAATTTATCTGTTCCAACCCAACTTCCTTCTCCTTGAAAAACATCATCGTATCAACATTTGGGCAAAACCATCTAACCCCTCTTAAATAAATAACAGACTAAGCAGCATAGGTCTATTTATTAGGAGATATTAAGATATAGAGCAGATTAAGTAATAGAGTAAATATTACAATGCAAATACCAACGCTGTAATGAATGACACACTTCTACTCAAAGCTTATTACAATGTCCTGGTCATCGTTAGTTTTATCACTGTTCGAGTTCTACATGGCCACGTTTAGATGAGTAACGATCAGAAGTTGAAGTTGTAGATCACCAAGCAAATACTAGGAGCATGTTTCTTTAAAGGTGGATTTCTAGAGAAAAGATAAAAATCCAATGAGAATTGTCTCAGTAAGGCTGGAGAAAGTTATCACAGAGAAGATCCACTTTTTAACGTCACACCAGTATTTTCACCCCTCGATACGTACACCCTGACTCTAGAAAGTAAATGAAT
The DNA here is from genome assembly GCA_017591395.1 of Schistocephalus solidus. NCBI lineage: Eukaryota > Metazoa > Platyhelminthes > Cestoda > Diphyllobothriidea > Diphyllobothriidae > Schistocephalus > Schistocephalus solidus. Next base: position 13,229 of record WEDG01012304.1, on the reverse strand, counting down.
TAGATTTATGTCGCCTTCTGTTACTTGCAAAATGACTGTGCAGTGACCGTGAAGATGCAGTCCCTGAAAGTACACGCATACACTCGCGCATGTACGTATGTCTAACGCCAATTGTTGTTTTGACAAATTCTCCCCCTACCCATTACTACTGAACGTTTACTCGCGTCTCCTATCCTCTACACAACCCTTCCGTCTCCCACTTGACCTGGGTCGTGTTTTTCCCTCCCAGCGGTCTCTAGGAGGATCTGTGCTGCGAGTGCCAACGGGAGACGTCATTGCGGGATTCCGGGCACTCGGCATGTGCATCTCTAGTTCACCTGAACTTTGGGGCTTTTATAGGGACCTGCACATGGGTTTCATTTCAAAGGATTTTCTCGAGCAGTGACCTTTACTAAAGGCTGCTTTCACATTTTATCGACGCACAAAATTCCTTTTTAAAAATATGTTTTTATGTTCAATTGCTAGGGCTGGTCACATGCGATGCGTATACTGTTTGCTAGAACAATGGAAACATTTTTATTTCGCGCAAACTTCACCGGTACTTGTACTGTGGAGAGTGTGGCGCAGCCAATGTGGCAGTGGGAATGTTTTATTACCCGCATTAACCTTGAGCCTTTATCCCGTAAATAGATTAATTGACCTATACCGAACTTCTAGCTGTCAAAAACAAGATATAATCGATGTGACTTCATAAGTGTGCATAGAGGAATCGATTTTATTTCGCGTCTTTTTTTCCCCTTTGAGGCTTTGATTTGTGTCTGCTCTTCGCTATAGTTAGCCTCATGGGTGTTAGTCGTTTATGAAGACATTTGGCGTCCCTTTCCCAATGTCAATCTAGCCGTCTTCTTTGATAGTCAACGTGGCGGACTTTTATTTGACTGTTCCAAAAGCGGTATTTTATATTACAGACAAAAGCCATGTATCAAGGCTGGAATAGTGCATGACTGATCGTCATCCAGGGTGTTCATAAATGCTCATTTCTAATAAAAGTTAGCCTAATGCTTTCTCTCTACTTTTTCAAATTGGGTCAAATAAATAAGATTTTATCATCCATACATTTGGCAATAGTCATCACGCGGGTTAATGTTGAATGCACACAAAGTCTATGAGTTAAGTGCAGTAGATCAGAAGACTTTCCTTGTTCTTTCCATCAGAGTGACTTATAAGTGTCTTCACAAGTGGATCAAGTCGTGATTTTTTGAAGACAGGTGCCCAAATTTTCTGCAATGAGCGTTTCACAGAAAATGTAGCCTCGCAGTCCAAATGTTTTGATATTTACACTGCACGATAGTATTTATTGAGACATTTAAAGGTTACTTTGGCAAAACTTGTTAAACGATTATGTACTTTGTAAGCAATTGAATTACTTTAATAAAAATATTATGGAATGCTCTTAATTATTTTGCTGAATGCAAATATGTGGCAGGTTACCTTAAGCAAGTCCTGAAGATATCTAAGTGACTGCTGAGATTTGTCCAGAACGATGTGGGTGGAGCTGAAATTTCGGCTGCAGCCCAGTTGTCTCGTGTGACATCTGTAATGACTTTCGGACGCAGGTGATGGCCCGAAAATTCTGTGAAACTAACTCAAACAAGATTAAAGGCCATATTCTATAAGCATCAACTGTAAGGGCCTAGATGGGTAAGAACAGAGGTGATGGTAGGTCAACTCAGGCGTGCGCAATGTATTTATGCGTTGTTCATGCCTATGCATGGTGCCCTCGAGGATGGGATGGGAGTAAGCAGGAACAAAAGACGCCCTGCTGAAAGGCCCCACAAGCAGTACTTTTATCTATCACCTGGGGCAGCTCAGGTAGTATCTACCACATGAGCAAGCTGCAATGAGATGTTAACGTACTGAAGATGAAGCGCTTCTCTTTCTGTTCAGCATTACCTCTCACAACACGAGGATTCATTTGACTTCGTACTATACAGGATTATTATCAAGGAAATGTTCTCTGAGGGCTAGAAGTTAAAGGTCAAAAGGGGACGCTGACATTTCTGCCCCATTTAATTCCTGAATAGTACTCGGATTATGGGTGACCACCTTTAGTGCCCCATTGTCCCTTTATCCTTAGCAGACACGAGAATAACTGACTAGGCTCTGATTAAGGCAGGTCATCAGCTAACAGAAGTATGGACTTCTAATATGGGCCCACTATACAGTCTCAGTTACCTTCGTCCGCACGTCAAACACTGGGAACCCATGGTTGGATAGATAACGCCGGTCACAGAGTTTGTAATAGGTTTGAAAATGCCGCCTGATTGCTGTAATCTTCTTCGTTTCTAAGGCTGGACCTTTGCATTTGCCTGAAAACACCAATGATAAGAATCCGCTTCAAGATCAATGCTTTTCTTTCTTATTATGTGTTTATGTGAGGTCCCCTGCCTTTATCTAGCAAAAAATAACTCAGTGATATCTACAACTCTTGCATAGCTGTAGGTTTATTAAATTTATTTCCTCTGGGTCAGGTCTATAAAACAGCCGGTTCTAAACAGTATCGATGTTTGGCAAGTGTGCAACCAACTAGTGCTCAGCACTGGCTCTCATACAAAATCCATGATTGTTTTGAAAATGGGATTGCTTACTGCACTCCGCCGCCTCTGGTCCGCTTCGACCGTCTATTCGGACGAGGTCCACAGTGTGTTCCACTGGAGGGGGTACATGGGTGATGACTTACTCTGCAGCTACCGCACTCTTCCTTCCCTCCCCCATCTGTGTCCGGTGTCAGGAAAGAGTCAAGAAAATGGGAGGCATAATCGGGCGCAGATGGCTGGTGCGGCGTGAGCCTGGACCTGCACGTGCCAACACGCCGGCCCTCCTGTTCAGCATTTATTATCTGAGCACGTTCCCTATAACGCCTGTCGTGCCCTGATATAACCTTCGTGTTGGTTCAGCGCATCTACACGCGACTCTTTTAGGGGGGCAGTCCGGTAATAAGCTACACACGATAGGAATAATTTCAAACAGATAATTGTAAGGAATAATTACATTCGGAATAGCGTAACAGTATGATCTACGGATTTCCTGAAAAACGCCCTTGAAAATCCAGATAGAAAATAGATTAGTAAAGCTTATAACCGGTTGACAGGCAAATAAGACGAAAATCCTCGGTGTGCTTTGCGCTTCTATTGTCGTTGCAGGGACAAAATACAAACCCCAGAAAAAGCCTCTGCATAGCCTGTTAGCGTCCTCTGCTGCACAATTATTTTCAAGTCTTATCTGAAATTTGTCAGCTATGATCTTTCTAATAAATCAAAACTGAACTCTAATAGCTCGAGTTAGTAGCAGTTCATTAATAACTTTTCTCAATGAATGACTGGGTTGTTATGGGACATCAAATTCAGTCAGGCTGAATGAAACACAGCTAAGACTGGAAGTATTTGAAATACTGATGCGGCTGTGCATTAATTGTAAAGGTATCAACTTTTGAAGCAGCCCATTTGGCACTGTCTATAATGGACGTTTCCTTTGTCTTCATCCTTTACATGTCCAATTATCTTCCAGCAGGGCTTTATTTCTTTCGGGCTTTATGAGGAAACATTTGCAACTTTAGATTGTCAATCTCTCTGTTACTTTTTACTGTTGCATAATCCCTGCAAGACTGTGTGACTATGACGACTGCAGACTGTGTAACGTCATGTGTAGGTGTCATTCGCCAATCAGGCAAGATGGAGGACTGACTTTTTCTGGCTTCTTTTGAAGTCCAAAGCTGGGACCCTTTTAAACAGTCGCATGCTAAGAGCAGTAACCAGCCGACAGATGACGAGACGCAAGATGACAATGGTTCATTCATATGGAAGCGGCAATTTACAGATCTGGTTGTGCAACGGAGCATGTTAGTTCTGCTTTTGCTTGGAGTGTCTGGCGTAATGTTCAGTCATCAACTATGTCCTGATCTGACCCTCGGTTACATAGGACTCGAGTTGAGGATACGGTTCGGTTAAGAGCCAGTAAGCCGGTGATGGTCATTCAAGTCTCCCTTGTCTTCTTCAGCATAGCTTCCACTTCTAACGGTTACGTTTAGTCTGTTTTTCGACTTACGCCGGCACTTCTCAATCTCAAACCCTAATAGCAGAGGATTTTAAACGGTTTTTATTAAAATGGCTATTATGCCTTTATTTTAAGAATCCATAAAAAGTCCTTTTAAATCTTTCCTTGGGAAATATGCATTCCCTAAAGGAGATAATGGCGTGTAGTCTCTGGTAAACAGCAAAAATATATGCGTATAGGTGAGTGCGCGTGATTCATTTACCGCTTCAGAAGACGTCCTAGCCTGACAGCACTAAAAGGTCATTTATGATCAGCGTTGAGGTTAACTAAGGGTGTGAGAACAAAGGTCAGATTCACATCTCCTCCAATATAGAATTACGTTAATGAAGTGACGCGCGGCGCGCTCACGCTTTCCTTTTCCAATTAGTAGGGCCTTCGGTGAAAGGCGTCATGTAGGATTGCACACACTTGTGAAAGCAACGGCAGTCTTTGTTGGTTAATTTCCTCATAAGCATACTTCCTCACAATACTTACTCGCTAATGACTCAGCATTTGGTGCGTCACACATGAAAAATGACTTGTCTCGCGGTTTGATAGGCGTAACGACGCATGATAGTCTATTTTGTTTTCTGTTTGCTTCTCAGTTATATGTTTATTTATTTCCCATTACTGTGAATTGCTTAATCATAGTTGCTTAAGCACTTCATAATCACAAGGAATGTCTTTTAGTTCTGAGGTTTGTTCCCGTAGAAATTTGATTTCTAGCAGTTATCTAGAGGGAAAATTAAGTGCTTTGTTGGAGTGTATGGGAAATCGATGCTTGTTTCTGTTTCCAGCCATTCATCCTACCTCCTCGTAACTTAACATCCACTGGGTTGATTATTATTTTCAGCAAGACTGCTCGACAGCAGTTTCCCCTTCTTTCAAAAAGATGACACGTTTTATGCTGCATAGGCGAAATTTTATTTTTTTGGAAATGAATGACCTATGAGCTGGGCGCCCCTATCGCAGACGAACACCCATAGTAAATCACTGGGGAAGTTTCGAATGGGTGAGCACTGTAAATTGGCTGCATACGCATATGAAAAAGGCCTCTATGAGGCCACGTGAAAAAAAACAAGCCAACTCTCAGTTTTCGAAACTAGAGGTGTCTTTAGAGTACATTAGAAGTTGTTCCCTCAGAAGGAATAATGACAATGAAAGGGGGAACTGAGATTATTAATTCCGTAAGCCGATCCGTTCACGTCCATCCCATGTTAGGTAATCTTCTTTGCCAAACTAACAGATAGTTGTCTCTTCGGCCTCTGCTGAGAGTTATAATGAAATATTCCGAATGGCGGTAATAAATGCTGTGAGGATAATGAATTATAACTGACTTTGTTCTACTCTATTCCCCCTTTGATATCGATGCCTGGTTATGCATGTTTTATAGGAGTGTGAGCCATTGATTTATCGGTCAGTACCCGTCTTCGGGTAATTTTATCTGTACAGCAAGACCGTGCTGTCTTCAGATGAGAAGTTGGTCTCAGATGGCCATGTGAAAGTGGCGATTGACCTTAACCATCCAACGGCAGAGAAAAGGGGAATAGAGATAACTGTGTGAGAATATAGCAGTGCTCTTTGTCTCTCTGTATTTTCGAACAATTTGGTTTGCAGATCCTTTCCGAAATCCGAAACTCAATAAATCGCTGAACCGTATTTACGATCAACTGAGATTGGCCAAAACACTTATTGCGCCCATTTATTTGATGCTGATCAGAAAACTCTGTTGTCCGGTTGCTTCCGCTTATCCAATCGTGGCTTTTCTTACCCTAGTGACCTGATAATGGGGAATGATGATTGTGCCAGCATCTGAGAACTCCCCCGTGCAGGTGTCAGTATTCAATCTTTCCCTCCACCGCCCGCCGTCGTGGCCGCAGTGCTGTTTCGCACTATAATGGGGCTTCTGTAACTCACGACCACCATTTATGCGTTCGTTTAGCGTAGTGTCTCAGGCGCTAAACTTTGCACCGTCGAGAGGGGAGGATGAGGTTTTTCAAACCCTGTCATCATTTAGTTTTAGTTGAATGAAGGCAACATTTTTGGCTTCCCTTCTCTTAATAACAGCAGTCCTGTAATCGAGTTCATGTAGTTTGCCCTAGTTTTTTTCCAGCGTCTGTATTTTATTAGACTGCATACCGCGATAGCTCAGTATTAACCGTGGTGTGAGCCATTTTAACCTAAAGTGACACCAAGAAATCGGTCGGCTCAAATTCTGATCTAGTGGAGGCTGGCCGTTGCATGGGCTGTATATTAGAGGAGTGGTTGCTGGATTTCCTCAACCCTAAATTAAACAAGTAGGGAACGGATATGTGTCAGATTTTAAGGCAATGCAAATCTGACTGGCTGTTGAAAATGAGTCCACGGGGACTATCAGACGCTCCAAAGGCACAGAAAGCCTGCAAATGCCCTTAACCACCACGAACAGCCCGGCTCGGGGAACGAAAAGAGGCTATACGTTCCTGAAATCGGTTACCCGATGTCAAGCTGGTTGGACGTGACGCTGGACCTGCTGGACCACTACTGAACCTAAAGGAGATGCGATACGACATCCTGATTAGAATCATTTCGTGAACTGTATACCATGGCAGAAATTAAGCACTATATTACATTCCAGACATACGGCTGACGTCTAAGCAGTTAAAACTGAGTAGCTGCGTGGCAATAAAATAAACACTGTGATAGCACCGTGCATGGTTATAACTTGCACGGCCTACACCGATATGACCTGGGAATAGAAACCCGACCGCTACCATAATACAGGTAACCTTACGCTAATTTTTCAGAAAGGGTAAATATGGACGTATCCTAACTCCCACGCTGACCCTATATTCCCTGGAATTTAGCACAAAACAGCCTATTATAGGAATAAGTTCGGTTACCATGTGCTGCTGTTGGGGGTCATAAAAAGTGCTCCCTACCGGGCAATGTTCTATGAGCCGACAAACGCTGTAAAGTCGTTCTTTGTTTTGACTTTCGTATGCTATATCTAACCATCTCTCTATTTTGCTAGGTATCGAGAGGTTGAGCTAGATTTTCAAATCTGAAAATGATTGCCAAATTTCTTCCTGAAGTCTATACCAAATTGTCTGACTAGACCCCACTGAAGTTAGTCAGTCGCTCCATGTCTGCAGGTTTACTCACAGATGAGCTGCTTAATGGAGAAATGAGCTGACATTTGGATGTCTTGGCAGATGCACTGGGAAACAGGGCAGTGTCCTATTAGATCGATGTCATGTTTTCACCATGATAATCGGATTTAATGTGCTCGGGAATGGGGATATTAGCGTTCTTCATTTATACAGTGTAGATGGCCAGGCTTCTTAAAATGTGTTGACTAAAATGCTGATAGTTTGTTCCGGTAAATCAAAATTTCATGCATTTTTATGCTGAGTTTACTATCATACGTAAAAATGGTCTTCGGTTCCTTTGTTGAAAAATGAGGTGCACAATTTCGGCCAAAATGCTATCCTCCATCATTTTCAAATTATGTATTTGCGTGAGCTTGTCTAGCAAAGAACATGCAAATAAATTCAAAATATTTATCAAAGAAAGGTTTTACTGCTGAAAATAGATCTTCCGATCCACGTGAATTAGGTGATCAATTTTACTCTATTATTTGACATTTTGTGTTCGAAAATAGGTGCATTTATGCGCCCTAACAGCTAGAAAATATTCTACACGCCATCGTAGCGGACCAAATGTTGAACAATTTAGCTGACGGATACACAAATACAGTTTCAGGCTTATGAAGCCAGTTGCAAATTATATTTTGCATTTTTAGCCACCACATATGTCCTCATGAAAGCTTATGCTCTTGCGACAGCTCCAACCAGGATTATGAGGAAAATAGTCTGCTTCCAGAACCACCGGAACTCTTAGGTTACAAAAACGAAAAACTTCTTCTCAAACTCCTGTCAGTTTTAAAACTTCTTTAAACATCAGTCAGGTGACTGGCTATAATAATAAACTTTGAACTATCTGTCGGGTAGGTTTAGCCGGAGTATTAGATAAGAAGAATTGTTTTTAACCTCATACTGAGCCTGCTTTAATAATGCATGGATATGCATTTAATATTTCCACGAATTCAATTTACGCGTATGACTCGTAATTGTGCATTTTCAAAATATCTTTTCTAAGATGATACATCTAGGTAATTATAACATTAAAAGAGGGGAAAATTCGATTTTCAGGTGTCATGTCAAAAGAAGAAGGAGGTTCACCGGAAGAGGTTTACTGCCGTCTGACTTGTCGAGTACCGAGTTCGGCTATGCATCTACAGATACAGAAATGTCATACGCACAGCTCACAGTATATAGCACATTTATTTTGATGTATGGGCCGCTAATACTGACTGTGAGGCTACGTCTGGCTCCCGTTTCCCTGTGACCAGTGTCGCCCCTACCCCATCCCCCCTGCGTTAACCGTAGTGATAATTGGCTGTCTGGATGATTGCACACCGTCACTGCCTCTTGTCAAGAAGGCGCGTAAAACCAACCAGGGAGAGGCAAGTTGAAGTGGCAATTGACTGGTCAGTAAGCAGGCTTCTTCCACCTGTCCTTACGTGCGCTCATCACCTCGGTCCACAACTTCACTTTGGTCGGTTGGGTATCCTAAGTTTTGATGACGGACAGTGGCATTTTTTTAGATTCAACAACCACTCCTTTAATAAATCATGGTCCTCAGTTAAGTTCCCGGAGAATACAAGATCCTAGTCTATTCGTGAGGCCTCAACTCTCATTTTGCAAAAGTTGCCTCGCCATATATTTGGCCTGATTGCATTTATTGCAGATGGTACAGAATATAAACCGTACTCCCAAGAAAGTGCTGCAGGATCACATCGAACAAGCGGAGGTATGCGGTAAACCTCGTCTATACTGTCAGGGTCTTTAGTGGAGACGAGATCTAAACAACTAGCCTGTTTTCCTCCACGCGCTCTCGTTGGACCAAATACATGTTGTATGAGAAGATTTGCAAGAAATTTAAGAATTTAGAATTTTTATTTGGTGAGCGCTGGCAAGGCATTGTCTAAACAAACATTAATTACGAAATAAAATTATGACAATATGTGCAGATAAAATTTACAAATATTCAAAATGTAGGCAGATTTCGTCCTGTTGGGTCAACAGTAAGCGATGTTTTAAAATAAATAGAAAATTACAAAATAGGCCGTGAAAACAATTCCTACCTTGAAAATGGAGGCAGAGTTCAATGGGCCTCCATTTTCAAAAAGAGGGTAGGAGAAAAAACTGCTAAGGAAAATAAGTTAAGGTAGTAGAGTAGGCTATAACTGCAGTAGCATTTCAGAATGAGATAATGAAACGTCGATATGGTTCGTTCTTGATCACTATGGCGCATGAAACCAAATCTCGTGAAAAGGCGTCAGTGAACTTGAGGACTCAGCATCTTTGGATCCAGAATTCAATTCTGATGATGGTAAATATCCATCGAAACAGCAGCATTTTAAACTGTGTACGTCCAGATGACTTCAGCTGTTGAATGACTGGTGATATAAGGAGACATCCTGGTTCATGGGGAAAGCGACATAGCAAAAATATAGTTTCAAGAAGGGTCACTTAAATTCCCGACGGTCCTTTCTCCCAGTCATGGGGAAAGCTACTGGGAAAAGATGAGGAAAAATGTTAATGGAATCAGTGCTAAGATAAATGTGCGGTCTTCGCTTGAATGCAGATAGACTGATTAATGACCTACTTTCAATTGGCAAATTATTCCAAAGAAAGCTATACCTAGAAGCAAAGAATAGAGAGCGTTAACACGTGAAGGATGTAGGAAGAGGAATAATTAGTGCAGAATTTCTTAAGTTATAAGGAAGGCTAATTGGGGTAATGACAGAAAGCTTGGGGAGATTTGAACTATTATTTATTCGAAAAAGGAGACAAAAGCCTGCTCCCAGCCTCCGGACCCAAAGACATTTTAGATTCGTTAGCTGGCATCTGGTTGAGTAGGAAGTATTTGACAGAGTCGGATACTGAAGTTTTTTGAAATGTGATTGGACATTTTCAATTTTTTTAATGGCTAGATTCGTTCAATAAATCGAAGAAAGGACTGCAAAATTCAACAATGGGAAGTACAAACATACGATAATGTTTAATTTTAATTTCAGGAAGGTAGAAATTTTAAGAAATAAAGCCACAAATCTGAGCAGCTTTGGCCATAATTCTTTCGGCATGAGGCAAAAGATCTAAACAATTTATGGATGAAAATTCCGTCATAGAGCCAACTTTAAAAATAACAGTTTGCTGCAGTCTTACAGGCTCAAAACTAATGTAGCGACACGTAGAAGGTGAGAACTCTTTTAGCCATATGAAGCTCCATGCCGAAAGAGCGTCTAAGTCCGAATGAATTTGTTCTAGGCATCGTTCGGCCGTAGAGTTATAGAAGGAATAAACGCAGTTAAGGCCATGTTGAGAGGAGTTGAGAATTTTATTACTTATGCAAAAATCCATAATTTTTTGTAATTCGTTTTTTAAGAATTTAGCAAGAGAGGGCGTTTTCTGAACACCGCGATAGTTATGACTGTCAGAGCGGGAAGCAGATTTAAAACACTGGCATTGTAATATAAGTTTTCCAACAATCGGGGAAGAAACCATTGTCGATAAATACTGAGAATAAATTGCTTAGTAAAGGTGGAAAATCCCTTAACTGTTTGAAAAAAGTGAGTTTGGAATGTTATCAGTTTCAACCGAATAAGAATTTTGTAGGTGAGATATTTATTTTTGAATACTTGAAGGCGAGAAATTAATAGTTGTTAGAAGCGAATTTGAAAGCAGAGGAATTGTGGGAGTGGGGCTAGTTTCAGTGGTAAAGTGGTTTGCAAAAATTGAATTTAACAACTCTGCTTTGCCCAAATCGTCTGTAACAACTTTTTTTACAGTCGAGTAAGGGCGGAGTAACATTCAGACGCTTAGCCGATGACCGAACATGGAAGATTTGAGCAACAGATTTGGATGAATTGGCATCACTTAGTGCCCGAGACTCCCTGAGCTTATCTCTCGCGAGCCTTATTTTCGATGCTAATTCGAATATTTGTGCAATCCTTAAATGAACTGACAAAGAGCTTTTAGATGAATCTTTAAGTTGCTTTCGTTATGTATTAAGTCTGTTTTGGAGAAAATTTGGAGCATTAGGAGAGGCTGTATTTGAATTAAAAAATCTAAGGCGGGATGAAAGTCTGGATGTTTTCTGTTAGGTTTATGGAAAAAAGTTTGAAAAAGTTTGAATCGTTGCTTCAAAATATGCTATGCCAATCTGGACTGCCTATGAAATTATTTATTTATTCATGGTTTGTGTAAGCAAAGTCGAGGTTATTGCATTTTACCTCAGGCTTTTTAGAAAGGAAGACTGTAAAACAACAGTGAATTAGTGCGTGATCATTTGTGAATAGATCCGATGGAAATTCGTAGAGAGAGTGGACATCATTTGTAAAAATTAAATCTAAAATGCTGTCCTTTCTAGTCACTGAACTATCCAGCTGAGAGAAGTTTGAAAAAGTGTATAGTATCGAACAATTTCGGAAATTTTGGTAGAGAGGAATTTGCCTGCCAGTCAATGTCTGGCAGATTAAAATTGACTACGATTATTATGCCATCACATTGAGTCTCTGCAACTTTTTCAAATAGTTCATAGAGCTTGCTTTCATTGCCAGAATAACACGGATGATTATAAACACAGCCAATTACCGCTTTTTTATTGTGCGGGAGGATGACTGAAGCAAAGTATACATTTCCAGAAAAGGGCAAAATGCTCAGCTGAAAAGGGAAATATACAAAGGATGACTTAATATAAAGAAGGTAACTGCCACCACGTTTTTCAGCGCAGTCTTTTTGGTACAAATTGAAGTTATCTATAGCAAGCCTCGAGCCAGAAATAAGAGAGTGAGCCCTACGATTAAGTTATGCACAGCATATATGGATCAAGCTCAAAAGGTACTGTTCTAAGCAGACGGTGATTGAAGGCATTGACATTGCGCCTGCAGACCGTTTCATCGAATTCTGGGTGCATTGAAGTCACTCATTAGAAAAACATCAGGTCGACTACCTATCCCACTTTATGTTCACCAGCAAACAAGTAACAGCGTCGGGGACCAACCTTGGCTGTCGGTAGAGAGTCATGGCTTCAAGGTACAGCAATCCCCGTGTCTATATAGTCAGCCACACACACAGTGATATTACTCTTTACATATAAAGTTCGGGAGGAAAGAATATGCAAGAAAGCTGCAAACAGTGAAGGATGACCATCGCCTTTAAGACGGCACTTTTACCGTGTTCGGAGTGAAGTCGGTTCGAAAACTTTCCATATAACTAGATCTGTACTAGATCTTTCCCACACAGTGAAATTGCTGTATACGTACACAGTTCGGGAGGAAAGAATACAAAAGCACGCTTTATCCAGTGAAGGATGCTCATTGTCTTTAGGACGGCACTTTTATCGTGTTCGGAGTGTATTGGATTCTTATCTGTCCAGATAACTAGATCTTTATGCGTGTCCACTTCTTTTAGTTGAAACCCATTCATTCCGTACTCATGTTTTAGGAAACGTCTCCGACCAGATTCCGAGCGTTACCTTACATATTTGGGTGTATTAAAAGTCAGAAACCACGTGTTAGGTGACACACTCGGTTTATGAAGGTTTTCCTGTTGGTTCTGCCCGTTGTCAGTGTATTTTATGGTTTTCTAGATATAACATCATCTGGAGGCATAATGGCACCACAGTGAGGATTCTCGATATGATCGTTTACATAGAGGAGGACGAGTTGAACACCAAAGACTTAACCCTGCAAAACCCCAATTTATATTGTTTTATCTCATTGAAATAGATTTCAGTCATGGTTAAGCTTGTGAAGCAGTGGGATTACCACTGAAATTTAGTATTTGACTCGGGTCGGTAGCATTTCTCATATTGCAATTTCGAGATGTTCAGTTGCGCACTGATGCACAAATGAAAGTCGTGTACATAGAAACCAGACATATTATTTGTTCTCCAACTTGGACAATTTGAACTTCGGTACCACTTCAGTAGGACTGTTCTGGACAGTACCGCTATAAAGGAGGAGCACGACTGGACTGTGAAAATTATGACCCTATCAGTTTAACTTGCACGACGTGTAAAATAATGGAGCGTATTATCAAGAGGCATTTAATGCGCTATCTGGAAAACAACCAAATCCTATGCGATGC
>WEDG01012302.1:0-29681 GCA_017591395.1 Schistocephalus solidus | reverse complement strand
TCTTTTGTTAGCCACTTTGTTCTTGTAGATATCTTTAGTTTTGATGGCGGACAGTGGCATTTTATTAGATTTAACAACCACTCCTTAAATAAATTCCCAGCCTCAGTGACATTTCCAGAGAAGAGAAGATCCCAGTCTTTTCATGCTGCCTCAGCTCTCACCTCGCGAAAGTCTCCTCGCCGTAGCTTTGGTCTGGTTTCATTTATTGCAGATGGCACAAGATATAAACCCTGCTCCCATGAAAGTACTGCATGATCACTTTTTTCAAGTTGATGAAGTTAGTGAAACTCATCTATACTGTCAGGATTTTTAGTGAAGACGAGATCTAAACAACTAGCCTCTTGTCCTCCACGCGCTTTTGTTGGAACAAATACATGTGTGAGAAAAGCTTCAAGTGTTGACTTTAGCAGACGGTGATCGAAGAACAAATTCGAGCACCACGCCTGCAGGTCGGTCCATCAAATGCGGGGTTTATTGAAGTCACCCATGAGAACAACATCAGATCGATGCTAATCTCATTTATGTTTTCCAACAAAAAGTATCAGCGGACGAAAGTCCTGCAGTTCATGCTCCTTGAAAAGTTTGGCCGTGACAACATTTATGGGCGGCACAGAGTAATGGTTGTGGTCCATTTTAAAGGAAGTAATAATGATTTCATCCTTCCTTCTATGGACGACATTGAAAAATGCCTCGCATCCAAGACGCCTAGCAAGATAAACAAAAGACCCCTGTAAATCATCATAAATTTTCGTAGCAGCCAAGAAACAAGCTTATTTGCGGCTAGCCTTAAAAAATTTTCAGCTTTAACAGATAGAATTGGATATTTATGAGAGCTCTTTGTCTTGAAGTAATAACCCGTTGTCTAAAAATAGATTTATAACAATCTCGCTTACTTAACTAAACTTAAACTTCTGATCTGCATCTGATCTAAATCTGATCTTAAACTTCAGATCTGCATCTGCCAAGCAGAATTTTGCGGAACTTCATATTGACTTTAGAAACGGATGCCATCGTATCACAGGTGTAAGTGTTCAAAAGCGTTACACAACCTTTTATAGCGCCATATCACCCAATCACGTGATAGCGCGAACGCCTTTATTAGCAGTTCCGCATACTGTGCAAACCACCACCTAACCTAGGATGTCGAAGTGATTACCAAGTTTTCTTGCCTATAATGTATTTCCGCTTTTACTTGCCAAAACGTGTTGTAATAAATAATGCATCTTTCATGTCTATATTTATAAAAATATGTCCATATGCATATGAACATGTTCCAAATGGAACACGTCGTCGTACTCCAATAGCAAAATGCTGGCATAATTCCGGCATGTCTATCCCGCATGCTTGCATAGTGCTGGCATCTTGATGTTGGTATGTGTAGGTAGAAGCCAAGCAGCAGTCATCACCAGGGCGTGTTAGTCTACTTATTTTTGCTGTACACTTCAGGATCTCTATAGATGATGATTTGCGGTCGCCGTTATATTCTGATGCTAGTGCATTTTCAAACCAGGTGACAGTTGTGTAAGCCAAGTCGTTGTTTCATGATGTAGGAAAACTAACGCTCCTATCAGAAAATCGATTTATATTTTTGCATTTCTTGTTCTTTCAACATGCATCCGGAGCTGCACCCAGTTCTCACAATAGCTTTTCCAAAATAATTTCCGATTCAATTGTCTACAGTATGCATCGTTCCGTAATCTGGCACTGAGCCGGCTGCCGTGCTCGTATAGTATGTAGTCAATTTATTTTTGGTTGTGATCATACTTCGAGTACGAATTAATTGTACGTATCCCGCGAGGTATACTTCGTGGGTCTTCGCGGCTCACTAGGTTTATAGAGTGAATCCGAAGCATCAGGCCAATAAAGGTCTTGTTCCAGCGATCGCACTTGCTTCCGGCCTGTATCCTAGTGTTCTCCTATCTGCTTCTCTCTGTAGTTAACCCTATTTATCGGGTATTTAGGGCGCAAACTCGGTACCGTTAAAACCTTTTAGGACTCTTCGAGGATACAGTCAAAGGCGTTCTCAATCAGTATACGATTAGCTTTATGTGAGAAGGTGACTACCATACCATGTCTACCAAATGGGTATTGGGGGTCGCTACGATCTAGGCTGAAGCGATAATTGAGCTCTAAGGTCTTGATTTTCCTAAAATTTGAGCCAGAAATTTGGACTTCAGTTAGGTCGCAAACATCTGCATCAGACTGGGCACAGAGTTAGAGAAAAGTTCGTACACTCCAGTATCCCATACTTTGAGCCTGTCTTCGATTGGATAGTCAAATTTATATTTTACTATTCCGCGCTAATGAACCAGGGTAGTGGAGCGCGTTAGCTTCCGTGAGCTCCGTTTCACGGGTCCTACTAGTTCGAACAGGCATTTTAACGAGATTCTTGGGATTTTACATACAGGCGGTTCTTGCGCAACCCTTTAAATTGTTTATTTGAGGTGGTTTGAGGCAATCGGCCTGCCAGAACTCATCCGGCTGTGTACTCAAACCGGAATTACTTCACTGATAACATTCACTGGATGTCGTTTTATTATCCGCAACCCATAGAGGAGCTTACCCGTATTTAAATATCTGGCCGGTCTGTTAACTTCAGTCCTCCTTAAGAGCTCCGATTGTTTTTCAGTCTTCTCACTGCTGTCGATCCAAATTACCGGAGTGGAACTTTGACCATTCACTCCTTCGCAACGTATGACCTACGATGCAAAAGTCACCACTTTGAAGTATTCAGATATCCTTCCTGGCTATCTGTGTAACAAGTTTGACATGAAAAACGCTTCTTAAATTTCTTTGAGATAGCGTCACTAGACATAGCTGGTTGTGGGTGAATCGTTTATGTATGTGTTAGGCTTTATGGATCCCGGTTTATATCTTTTACGAGAAATTGAAGCACTAGGCAGTCTAATTTTAGTGTTATACATTATGCGACAAGACTTTACCCGAAGCAATCATAATTTCCAGTCGATAAAACGATAGTTCTACAACCTTCGCTGACAATGTTTAATGTGTGTCCCATAGAAAGTTGATCACAGGGATGTTGACTTGTGCATGATTTAGCTTATAATAGTAGTGAACTGGCGAAGTAGCTATTTCACTCTCCTCTCCCTCAATTTCCTCAATCCGATGTAAAAACCGAGTCAACAAAACTTGAGGCATGGAAAGATACAGATGGCTGACGCGGCGGGAACCCACACCTAGGTATACCACTACACCTTTTCCACCCAATAATCGTCTCTTCAAAAACGTAAGGCGGATTTTTTCTAACTAATTGTATATAGGAAAGGTACACAGAGCCATGGGTAACCCTACTTACGGATTGAGAAGCAATCAAGCAGATATTTTCTTAATGATTTGGTACCTTAGGCCAGCCATTGATGTTCGATCTAGGTCATACAACCTGAACTGTTTTCCCCAATATCAGCCCGTTTGCTACGTGATAGTTACTTGGCTATTTATTTCCTTCCCTAATGTGGTATCCGCCCTAGATTACTTGCTCTCGCTTACTCGGCGTACACTCTGCAGACGGCGAAGTTCAAGGAGCCTATAATTATACTACATGGACTGCTTGGTAACAAGCGCAATTGGAGGTCATTTGCGAATGATCTTATCCAGCGTAGTTTCGGCCAAGTTTGGGTGCACCACTTCATTCACTTCTCGATCAGATTTTCTGCGTGGATCTGCGGAACCATGGTGACAGTCCACACTCACAGGATTTCAATTATCTGACTATGGCGGATGACCTCGTAAAGTTTATCCGTGACAGGCGACTCTCCAACGTTTCTCTCCTAGGTCATAGTATGGGTGGCAAGGTAGCGATGGTAACAGCCCTGCGTGAGGTACTTTGCGTATTGCTTCCTTGCTTTCTTATTGCTGTTTCACATTTTATCTCCTTTTTTCAAATGAGGTTTTCATATGTTCGGTCTGTTAGGAATTAAATCACAGAGAATACGGACAAAGCAAAGAAAGACTGTGGCTGCAATTTCTGGTTGTTTAGCCATCGTCAACCGGCCAAACTCCAACTCCAGACCTGGAAAACAAAGAGCATGAATCCTCAATTTTTGCCGTCGGACACTAAGTTGACAGCTGCATTATTAGGCTATGAATCCGTTGCTTCATTGTTTCTATGTCATCTGGTCAGGTGTCCCGTACTGCTACATGACGGCAGTAATCTCTAGCAGCTACGTTTGTGCAGTTTGCATGTGTGTGCTATCGCAGACTGGATTTCTAGGAAGATTGATTTCAGATATTGCCTTATTTTCTAAATTATTCCCCAGGTTGGCCAATGGTGACCTAATTAGTGTGCAAAAATCCATTGGAGGTGAAAATGGTGTTCAAAAAGTGGTTCAGGAGGCTGATAAGGTGTCTTATTTTTAATTTTTTTGTTCGCCTCGTTATATTTTTTTCTAGGGATGTTTGTATGGGTTAAACTGCAAGATGAAAATTGATTTCACGGTGAAAGATGCCATAATTTGGGCTTTTGCTGGCTAAATACTTTGCAGCTTTTGTATGGATTGTTCGGCTGAGTGAACAGTTCTTTCTGAGCCCTAAGCTAGAAACTTGAGGCACTGGAACGGCCACTTGGCCACTTGACGTTTTCAAATGCCACTATTGCTCTTTTTAGCCCTCATTAGTGAATCGTCTGGTCGTTGTGGATATCGCCCCAACTTCCTCAGCAAATGCTTTGGGGATCGATAAATGTATCAGTCTGATGCAAGAGGTAAACCTAAATACGCGTTTCGCTGAGGCTAATGGAGACATATCTCTCCTCCGCTTGATGCTAATGCGGGAGTGGGCTGACGAAATGCTTGTACGTTTGGCGCATGTTTTATTTGTGCACTTCAAATAACTTTACTGTGTCTTTATAAACTGCCGAGGTTATGTTTTAGGGCAGATTCGCATTCGACTTTTGGTATCGTCTTTCAAGTTTCTGAGCTTTCTGTACCATCTTCAACGAAATTTTTTTATTCGGGAAGAATTTTTAGCCGGATTTTAGATGCGTCAAACAATTGGAGCTCATTGCGTCGTGGAACATTTTTCCAGTCACCTCTTATTGTATGATCTGAAAGTACAACCCTTTTTCTTCTACAGGCACCCAGTCTGCTCTCGTTTATTCTGAGCAATCTCAGAGCTAGAGACGGCAAACCCATCTGGAAGGTGAATGTCAATGCCATAGCGGAGAACTTGGATGAAGTTTTTGGCTTTCCTTACACTCTTACTGACACTGTTTCCTACAGCAGACCGGCTCTCTTCGTTGCTGGTCAACTTTCCTCTCATTTAAGGTTAGCTTTATTCTAAAAAACGAGATTTTTCCGCACTTTATATACAGCTAGGTTGCTAATCACAGAACTTTTGATTGCACCAACAGTTTCTCATCCTATTAAAGCCATTTTCCAATTGGCTCAACTCTCCGTATTCAGCTTTGCGTTGCCTGGCCCTCCAGTGTACTTTAGAGCAGTAAAACATGCTTTCAATGGCCTTGTTTTTTATGGGAGGAGAAAGGATTAGTAAAACAGTTGAAGGCTGCAGCTGCACTGTTGGGTGAGAGCTGGTGCTCACGTACTCCGTACTGGAAACAAAACGATGCATGTTAGTAGTGCCCTTTTAATTTGGCAAAAAGTCTGAGGAAAGTGGTAATTAGATGTGCAAATAAACGCCTAGTTCAATTGTATGTCCCTTCTTTGCGTCGGCCGTTGCCACATCTTTGGTAAACCTCGTCCTATCGCCGAAACTTGCCTCGAGGACTACCTACACAGATGGAGGTACGACAAGATCGCAACGAGTTTTAGGTAGGGGACCGTATCTACGTATGTGTGGTTTGATAGCACAAGTGCTAGCTAAAGACCCAAACAAGTGTACCGCGGATATTCTAGGGCAGTACCGTCTCATCACAAGGATAAGGTATGTTGCGTCTACAGGGAACATGGTAAATACAGCAAGCCAGAATTCGTAGGGAAAGAACTTTAGGCTCTTCACTACCGTTACTGTCAACCCTTGTACTTCTGGCAATTTGCGATCTTATTTTCGAACACGGGCGCTACACTTGTACACCATACTCTACATTTGAAGATAGAGAGAGAGAGAAGGACTCGATACACTGCAATTTAGTTTCCTATTTGTCTGTGGACGACCTTTTTTATTAGTAACACCTGTCCGCTTAACTTCTTAGCCATCTCGATGCAGTGGACTTAAGCAGCAATGAAATTTGGTCTCCCAGATCACTTTGTCCGCGAATGGCCTATTACCGACGTTGTGTTGGTATGCGATGCTATGGTACGATGCATTTCTCTGTGTTAAATTAAAAAGGCGAATTACTGGGTACGTTAGTGAACCAGTTAATGCTATCGCGTAGGCCTCGTCGGTTATCCTTAAGTTTGAGCACATACCACATTGTAGTGTAGTTTGAGGAGTCGCTATAAACCAAACGCAACCATGCTTCTGACACCTAGCCCTGAGAAACTCGGTTTCATCAAGCCTGTACAGGTGGACTGGAGACGACCGGTTAAGGGCACAGGGTTTGTCGTTCATTTGTCTTCCTGAAACCTAGACGGCATCCTTCTGTATAACACAACAGTAAAGGCCTCGAAGTCAGTATACGATAGCACCAAACCCGGCCTCTCCTAGTTCACACACCAACTAGTCTGCCGATAAGTGTAGATTGGATGAGCAGAATAAATTTTTCTAGAGCCATATCGAGAATTTTCGATCAGTTCCTTCTCCCCCAGGGAAACACATGATTGCAGTTATGTCTCTGTGTATTATCTTGCAGTAACTGCCATTTGGGCTCTATTTGATAATTGTTATCGGTTCAAGCTCCAATTTTGTAGATCATGTCAATGCGAGGGGAAGGAGGTCTTCCAAAACGCACCAGACTGGTCAGGAAAGTTTTCTATCAAATTCATATAGTACATTAACTGGAATTTGGTTGGAACCCGATTATTGATTCATTGAGGCTCCATGTCTCTCTTCTCACACATTCTCTCGGGAGATTGTTGTCCTCTACGACTCAATTACCGTGTTCTGTAGAGTACTGAGCGGTGAAATTCTGTCTACTGGTAAAGATAGTTGTGAAAATACGGACTTTGGTTTTTCACCTTTGCTGTTTTTTTAATAACCCACTAATCGTTACTCTTTGTAAAACAGTTCTCAAGTATACTATTTTTCGTCATAAAGCAGCCTTAATCCCTCCACTACCCGGCGTATAATCCTGTTTTCGTACGTTTTCCGGGATCGAAAACCCGACAGCCGTACTAAATCTGGTGCGCGACGAAAACTTGAAGGGTGAAGGGTAGCGCTTCTGCTATGGGCCTATATCCACCAAATTTCATTTATTTTGCGGAGGTGTTTTGTAAGCTAGCTACCTAGGAAATTTGACCTATGATCATCTTTGGAACTCTTACATTTTGCACAAGACGGATCCCAAGTGCCAGAAAAAAGGCAACTTAGCCATTTGGACTATTGGCTGCTGAGGTACTTCGCTCTTTTGCGGGTGCACTTGAGACCCTGACGCTAGCCGTCACTTGAGTTCTAACTGTTTACTGAATTCCAGTAGCGACGGATCAACCTCCGTTCATTTAGATGGTTTGTAAATTGTCTGGAATTCCTGCTTTCCTAAAGATTTTGATGTCTTTAGTCAAATAGGTTTGCAGTCATTTTGGTACAACCGTGGATTTTGATACCATCGTTGTTGTCTCCACATACACACTTAAGCCTTCTTCCGTTCTATGTGAATGCTCACTGAAGTTAACTTCGTGCCTGCCGATACACATTTCAGTTGCGGCGATGACACCCTGCGGTGCCTTCGGGAGCCATGCTTTTTCGTGCATCTTTTACAACAGGCTATGAGTATTCGTTTGAATGAGGTGCAGTGTGAACTCCATGTTTTTTGACTTGTTTAGGCAATGTACACACATTTGACCCTCTTTCCACTGTAAGACTGGAGAACATGAACGATGTGCCCAACTTCTTTTCCCGAGCCAATCGTATCGAAATCCCCAACGCTGGACCGATGCGCCGGGGTCCCTATGCGACGCCGTGTCCACTTTCTCCGAGAATGTCGACACCAGGCCGATTATCTCCGAAGTGCATGTCCGCTCCATGATACAATTTCAGATAGAATCCTACGGCGCGGTCTCATTTTAAGGCAAAACCAATGCCGTGACTAGGTTTTAATCTTTAGACATAGAGGTTATGAGCGTATGCAGTTGCTCATGACTTTTTGTCTTGGGCAGAGAGAAGGAAATAAATTATCCGCCAGCAAAATACACCGGCGGATAATTCACTGCAGAAGTGGCCTAAGACTAATTTTCGCTGATACACCAATAGCGCAGGCTTTTTTCTTCTTAGCAAACATACTCCTCTCTTAGATAGCCTTGATGATTCATCTGGCAGAATAATTGAGTTATGCGATGCTACATATAGGCACGAGATGCCGGCTCTCTTCACTGTCATGTGATCGCGTTGCGTAGCCGCGACTAAGGATCATTTTCCAGTTTGCTTTCGTACTATCGAGCTATGAGTATTCGTCGGTATGAGGTTCAGTACGATCTGACAACTTTTCTCAATTTCCTGGTTTTTTTGGCAGTTTATACACCTTTGTCTTTTCACTTTAAGATTGGAGGACATGAACGAAGTGCGTTACTTCTTCCCCCGAGCTAAGCGTATCGAAATCGCCAATGCTGGACACTGGGTCCACACAGATGCGCCAGGGCCCCTATGCGACGCCGTTTCTTCTTTCCTCCGAGAATAGCGACGTGGAGCCCATTGCCTCTTAAGTGCTTTTCCATTCCCCAGTAAGCTTGTAGATAGGATCCTACGTTGCGATCTGCTTTTAAATAAGCGCCAATTGTGTGATTACGTTTTACTATTTCTCAATTAACGACATGAGCCGATGGAGTTCTCTTGACCTTTTATTTTAGGCAGAGAGAGATGCGTGATCGCGTTGCGTAGTCACAAGTGGGGCGATTAAGGCTCATTCTTCAGTTTGCATTTTGTACTCTTAAGTCCCCTTTGCGCTCAAAACCCTTAACCATTTTTCCTAGGGCCAAAACAGTGCTTACTATGGCCGGGTGGCTCTTAGCGGACACAACTCTAAGGCGGGCGGCAGAAGTATGATTTTAGTCACTGGTTCTCGTCGGAAATCAATGGGTCACACCGTTAGTCGTGACGGCTACCAATTCCAACCGCTTGTGGGAAGTAGCAAGCCGTGGTTGCCTGAGTACTCGGAGTTTGACCCGGGTATGTATTTACGTGCTAACGTGTGTTTTAGTTAAAATATAAGGGACTGGAAAGGTTGGACGAGACTAAGCATTTTTGTTTGGTTTCAGCCCGACATTAATGCCCTAACCCCAAGTCCAAATAGCCTGAGGTGGATGCTCTATTATCAAACAGAGCGCTCCCCAGCGCAACCGCCGTGGTTGGATACCCGGACTGTTACATCGAAGGGCCAGAAAATCACGATGCCGGCACGCCTCCTAACATATTAGAACATATCATACCCTAAGCGACAAAAAGATGCGGGGCGTGGTTGTTTAAGAATGTTGTGAGGTATGCTTCTCAGTCCGATTATGTTCCTCGTTCGCTCAGTGACTAGGCTATTGAGCTGATTATTATTACTCCGGAACCACCACCCTTATTCCGTTGGGTTAGTGTGCACTTTAGAGTTGAGGTAGAGCTAAGTTTCGGGGTTTGTTTTAGCATACGGCGAGGGGGGTATTTACCCTATCTGAAACTGTGCAAAGGGACCTGCTTTATCGAGTGTTTCCTATTCCTGCATCTCCCACCCCCATCTCCCCAACCAGGTTGGTTTCCGTACGTTTAATTTACCCTCGTAGGTTGGTTAGCTGTGCTATTAGCATGTCCTAGGCAGGTTGACTCAATCGTGCCCTAAGATATGGTCCTCACACAATGAAGTCCTCATATGCCCATATCAGCTTCGAGGCTTCCATCAAGTTGGACTGCCAAATTTGATATCATATTTTAAACGGTGATTATAGCAGTCATTCTAGTTTTTAAAATAAAAAAAACGATTGCACACGCATGCAATTGAGTTTTCCAGAGAATCCTAAAATGCCCGGCGTACATGAAAAAGGCGTAGAAATTGACAACAGTAAGAAGTATCTCAGAGAGCGGCGTCATCACAACAAGAGCACCGAAGAAATGAGAGGGGATTATGCAACAAAAAGTTCAAATAGAATAGCGGGGGAGGGGGAAGAAGGAATGGATGCAACCTCACAGCCAATTTAACGTCAGCCTGCAACAGGTCAGAAGGTCGATTTAAACCGTTTAATTTCATTCATTATCTGATGGATGCTGACAAGCTGGTTCCGCACGGGCATAGTGTTATAGGGAGATAGAGTCATGACATTCTGAAACCGATGATAGACTTGCACCAACTGCGCAAGCAAGGCCTAGTAGAACAAGAGGAGAAGATAAGTTATATAGGGCTTCGTGATGCAAAACCTAGAATTGTCGACCGGCTGGGAGTGTTCCAAGACTAACGAACCCACTGACTACGGTGACCAGTGCGGTGAAAAATTTCCTATGAGCTTGCAACTGTTGCAAATCCCTATAAGGTAGAGGCAAACTGGAAGCGAACTCTCGGGCCCTCCGCCCCCTGATTCGAACGTTTTCTTGCACACGAATTGCGCGTAAATGGGTAGGGCATATGCAGCATGTTTCCTGAGCCTCTTCTGAAACATTAAGGCCCTGTGACTTAAAACATCTGGGAGCTTCAAGTCAGGCAAACGCCGACGTTTTAGTTTCTTGTGGCTCCGAAAGCGCAAACTGATAACCGGGCCGACCAGGTGGCGTATTAGGTCAAAAGAATGAAGTGCAGCACCAGTCACTTTCATGTCCCTGCAAAAAAGCTAATAGGCAGACAGAAAACGGTGAAAAGAGGAACAAGTAGAAGAAACTGACCTGAAAGATTTGCGTACCCAGGGTGAAGTTCGCGAATTCAAGCATGATTTCTCCGTTTATTTTCTCTATTGAATTTTTCCAATCGATGTTGAAGCCCTTAACGATGTGAGTCACACGTCCTACGGAAGAAAGCACGGGATCTAAGGTCATCCAAAAATAAGGACAGAGAATAGAATCACACAAAAGGCAACACTGGGCACAGACGGAAATTGTGCCGATTCTATGGGCTGTCAAGAAACGTAATTTGTGGTAGTGAGCTAAGTACTACCAAATATGCAGACGACTAGGAAGTTGCATGAGCCGGTGATACTTGTTGCAGCTGCTTATTCACGTCAAATGAATTTGTCAGCTAGATGGGCATTTTTACTCCAATGAAATTATGGTGCTGCCAAACGTATCGATGGAATTGCTGGATAATTCTAAATCACCCTCACTGGCAAGCGGCTCCACAGGAGTCACAGCCCGGCCACTATCCTTGCCGGGTGGGTTGAACAAGAGGAAAGTTTTCGATGTCTACAGACCCGGTATATCCTACGTCAGCCACTTGTCTTTCCCGCCGCGCTGCGGAGTGGACGACACGCAACTCCACAGGTGACCCAGGCCCACACCAGCCGTAAGTCAAGGTGGCGCTTGTGATGTCTCAACATTCATATCCGTGGACGCACGGTACACCCCCTTACGAGAGACGAGACTAAAAAAGCTACTCTAAACACGCTTTGCACATATCCCAACCATACTAAAAAACGAAATACACGTGGATTAAACACATCGAACAAGAAATATTCCCACCCTCCTCCTCCAAAATGCCAGAGTAACTCTGTTCACCCTGGGAGACTGGAACGTTTTGTCTATTTAGACCACCGAATAGCTAGCCGATCTGAAATAAGGACAGCTCTAGTCAACGTCGAAGAGGCTCGTTACAAAGCGGACTCTTGGCTCTCAGCGAGGCCCGCCTTTATGAGCAAGTGCAACTAGACGAAGTGGCGGTACAGTACGCCTTCGAGAGCGGAAGGCAAGAAGGAGAGAGCCGAGTTGCTGAAATCACTTTTGCCTCGTAGCCGTGAGGATCCCATCTTGCGGAGAGGAATTCGACGTAATCGTTGATGTCCACACCTTCTCAGTGACAAGTTACGAGAATGCAAAAAGCAAGTTCTATGAAAATCAGCACGACCTCCACACTTCCGCACCAAGTGAACGAACTGATATGCCTCGTAACTGCAATGCTAACGTGGGCACAAATTACGATACGGTATGAAGTGGGCGGTTGCAGCGACGCAGGCAAGCTTGGATCACAATATCCGCCCACAAGCACTTTCTCCAGCTTTCCAAAGAGGATGAAAATAAATTGGCTGCACCCCAATTCACTCCAAGGCAATTATTTAACTAGGCGATCGTAGGAAGGTAAGGTTAACATTATTTTCTAATGACAGAAGCGGTGTGGCACCAGACCGCTGCCTCTTCGTCTCCAAGGTGTGACTAACATCAACCCCACAGGCGACTTCAGGGTAAGAGTTAAATAACGTAATACGAGATACGGCTGCATTTCAATCGATTTTAAAAAGTGCGTGAGTCTAAGACTTAAAAAGTGATTCCTGGAATGAAATGGCGGATACCACTAAGACGACACCCAGAAAGTCCTCAGTCACACACGCTGACAGCACAAGGATAATCCGATGAAAACAATGAAGAAATCCGACGCCTATTCCCCAATACAAGCAAACTAGATATGGCCAATGTTAGCAACAGGGCCAACAACAAAAAACGCCTTATTTTTTCGATGGCGGAGCCTAATAGAACACAAGAGAGAGAGGAGGAGGAAGAAGAAGAAATCAATGATAAGCAGATTTAAGCAGACTTTAGATCAACCGTAGTGCAATTTGACAGGCTGTCAAGTAAAAGGGCAAAACGTATGGGACACCAGTGTGGCAATAGGTGAAATACCGAATTCATAAGATTTGTCATGTTTAAATTACTATTGAGTATAGCTAGTATGGTAGAGTATAGCGTAGTGCCTGTCTTGACTGTCCTGCCAGTTAAATACACACCGTAAATATCAACATAAATTGGCGATGCGAGGGGAATTAGCTGTCGTGTGTTACAAACAAGCCCTTGGAACGAGCCGCAGCTACAAGCTCTGAGCCACAGAAATAATTACCCGGAATAGGAGCCAGGTAAACAGCGGGGTTACTAAGACGAACGTAATTACCCGGGAAACTCGCCTCCCACTCGCAAACGGAGTCCTGCACGATCCCCTGCAAATTTGTTACACCAGCCACTGATCAGTTATAAGACCCAACAGATTTTGTAGTTTCATTCGTTGATGAACGCTCACCGATCACAGAAGATGCTGTAGTAATCTTCATGGTCCCGATGTGGGTTCGAAAGGGAGAATAAAGAGAAACATGCTCCCAGCGTACGATGGGTAGTTTGATTCTTCAGCCTATCAAAGACATACGCTGCTTGCTGTGGGTGTGAATCACGAAAAGGTGCAAACAGGACGGACGGAAAGAAAATAGGGGTGAGAAAACGTGCATCTTACCTTCCTCGTCTCGGCTGCCTGGAGCGCCACCGCCAGCATCGTTGACGGTGTCGCTGTCACCCGGTCGACGATTCTCCACGGCGCCGATAAAACCAATCATGCTCCCAAAATAGGGCAACAACGCCTGGTCTATGTAGGCACTGGTGTGTATGGCAACAACCTCCCGACATCGCAGCACCTCAGGACAGTTGCCGGCACCTTTCTCCTGCAAAAAAATTGAAAGGGTAAAAAAGGAGGTGATGACCAGATATTGACGGCAGCGATCAGATGCATTCAAAAGTCTAAAAACCTAACGACTTGATCTAGTGATGCAGACGGAACTACAGCAGTAGTCCGCTGACGTAGACTTCGCAACGAGCGGTGTTTGTAGTCAACAAACTTCATATGGCCTCTAGCACCTGTAGGTTGTGTGTATGAAAAACACCTGCCTCGGAAAAGCCACTTTTGCTTTGTTAAACGCACCCATCCAAGCTACTAAATCCCTCGATTCATGGGAATTCGTGGACATAACGTAACTGAAAAAGCGACGGGTGGGTACAGAAGTATGCCGCCTATGAGTTATCTGTAGCTTAGTAGAGCAAAGGGTAGACGTGTAGCAACATCTAAAATATGCTGCAGCATGCATGCAGCTAAGAGAAAGCCCAAGGGCTTGGACAACAGTCCGAAAAGGTGACAGGTGCAAAAGGAACGATGTGTACTCACAGATAGGACACTGATGACTAGATCAAAGTTGTTAATAAGGAAAATCAGGCGAAGTCTTTCGCGAGGTAAGGTTTTGGCCAGTCGGTAGCAGGCGGCCTCGAATTCAACGTGCATGCGTGACAGGGAGAGAACTATGCGCGCATCGAGTTCAGTAGATACAGAAAGCTGTGAGCGTTCTGCTGCACCGCCAGTGGCCACCGACGTGGATGCGGATGCAGGAGGCGGGAGTGAAGAAGGAGAAGAAACGGAGACATTAGAAGCCTCCGAAAAATTTGCGTCTATAAGAAGACATAGAAGTACGAAAAAGGTTTGTCTCAAGTCGAAGGGAAAAGGGACAGCAAACTAGCAGACTGTCGACGCAAACGAAAATGCGAGTTACAGGAAACAGTCGAGGAGAAAACACGATCGCTTAAGCCAGAGTTTCATTCGTTTGACATATCGGGTTCACACCTCAGTCCATAACTATGACTGCATCAGGCAAAGATAATGTTCGCTCGAGTCCTGTAGTAGTCATAGGATGCAACGACTACCCCAGTTAGCAGTGCCCGCATTCATCGCAGATGGTTGCTATTGCTACTATTATTGCCTTATGGGCCGCATTTGATAGCCAAAATTGAACCACCCGTGGTTATAACTGGTGCCTTAAAACGTACTTTACGTTTGATGGATAATTCTACGAGCAGATAAAAGGCACCCTAATGGATTTCCCGAGCTTAGGACTCAGAGCCGTGGTGGCTCTGAAAAGGTTGCAATAGTTGATTTTCTGACGCCAAAGATCGAAATTTCGGTCTCAGCACGTGGATGATGCCTTCGTGTGCACAGAACGGGACTCAGTTTTGGGTTTCAAAGAATACCTCAACGTTGTCATCTCGGACATACAATAGACGATATAGAAGGAAGAAAACAACCAGATGGTCTTCCTTGATATCCCCGTCTGCCGCAAACATTGTGGTGGCCTAAAAACCAAAGTTCAACCCTTAGGGGTTGCAAAACTTGGGGTTGGGTATAGCTGGCTGATGACAGTCAACAAAGCCAGAAATGGTCATGTTAGTCTCCATCGTTTTGTCGGTAATGTTATTCGGCCTATAATATTAGTTGCTGTCAGGCTGTTGACAGGGCTGGAGAATAAGCCCCAAGGCAGAACGGAACGACTGTGTCCCGTGACGCGATTGGTCAGTGGCCCTCTACCATTGTTACAAACCAAATTATATGGGAGAATAGCAAATGATGCAAATACTGAGCTTCACCAGCAACTGCCCAAAAAGCTACGAAGTTGCGTAAGTGCACTATATCGGCGTATTGAGATGCATGGCAGTGAACTGGAGGAGAAGGTTGTTAAATTACAATACCTTCGATGGGTACTCAGATCGAGTGGTTACCCGTGCAACTTCGTCAACCAGTGCATACACAAACAAAACGAAGAACCAAATCCAACCGGGCCAAAATTTCGGCAGGCGCTCGCGTACACCAAGAACGTCTCGGAAGTAATCAGTCCCCTTCTCACACCCGTTGCAGATGGGGTTGTGAACAAATGGGAGGCACCCATCAAGTTCCATGTCATGAGGCTGAAGGACCCACAGGAAACGTTTGGGTTCGTTTGCCGGATTTAGTGCAGTTGTGGGCAAAAGCAACTACGCCAGAGAAACTAAGCAATTAATACAAAAACGAATAGCCGAAACTACAGCAACAGGAACGACGAATGACACCAGTTTTCAAGTTGCGGTACATTCGAATCGACCTGGCCACCTATTCACGCTCGACGAAGACAAAATCTTCGCGAGAGGTGATAAATGCGTGAGCTGCGAGCTTTTTGAGTCATGCTTCTTCGGCATGCAGTCCAGTAACATGCGCAACGACCTACCCCTGTTTCCAGTGTCGGTGAGACAAATTTTCAATAACCAACCAGAGTAATGGAGCTGCGGTAATCAGGTAATCATCGCACCTCACGCAACCATCTGTGACGAATGTGGGAGCCGCTAACTCTACAGTGACATACTAAGTGCATCGTATAGATACCGGAGCACAGGTGCAAACAGTACCCATAACAAAACCCTAGTTCCAGCGGGTGTGTCTCCTTCGAAACTACCAGATTTTATGGAGAAAAACCTAGTCCTGATAGCGGACGATCGACTAAAAATTACATAAATATCGAACATGAGTGGGACGCCCACCGTCAGCATGATCACATTAGCGATTTTAAAAAGGTATCACGCAACCCCTATAAGGGCAGTAGAAAGACCTCAGCGATAATGGCCAACTGTCAAACTTACTACAGTTGATGGCGTTACGACAGTCCTTGAGCATACCTGAAAGCGCAACATTGGCTGTTGAATAATCGTTATGTGAAACCCATCGCCCGGCACCTCTACTACCAACCACCGATATATCCAATCAATCAACCCCCAAAACCACATCTAATAACAAGCAGATCAAGGGTAGCGTTTCAACCTCCGCCAACTGATAGAGATTTAGAGGGGGTAGACAAGAAATCTGGATCTACGTAGGGGACCCTCTGCTACCAATTACACTGTTATACCATCCCATATAGCACCTTCTTGGACCTGATCCGTCTGTCAGAAATCCTTTTAGACAAAAACGAACGGCGGCAATGATCTTCTGTCTAACATGACCCAACCTCATATGGTACCCATTAACCGAAGAGATTGTCTCCGTAATCTCCCTTAGGCTGCACTGGAGATGGTAGGGCACACCAGCTCATCAAGTATGCAGGTATCTCAATTAGAAAAGGACCACTTCATGTAAAACTAGATAAAAGAGTCCTTGAGGAGTGCGGAAAAAAAAATATGGCTGGACTCACCCTTCGGGGAGGCTCGGCCAATGCTGTGAAGACTGGCTGCTAACTCAGCATAGCGCCGAGCTACAGGATGCGGCCTAATAAGGCAGTAGGCGCGGGGTGTGAGAGTGATGGCAGCAGCCTCGTTAATGCCACCCCGGTTAGAACGCGGCAGGTAAGTTGCTGCAGCCTGGCTGAACTGCGAGGCATCCAAATTGCGCAAGGAGGAAATGTGCGCCTCCAGACGTTCCACAACTTTTACCCACAGGATGTTTAGTATGCTGTTCCAGAAGCTGGAGGGGATGAGAAGAGGGTTTTTAGGCGTTTAATTAAACACGCTTGTTGGTGCCGGCTGGGAAGGGTATGCTGAACTTACGTCGTTAGAACAGAAGCCCGGCGTTCTGCGCCCAAAGTGATCATGGCATGCACCAACTGAACGCAAAGCATCAGACCGAGGAGGTCATAGGCACCGGTGGTGACAAGTTGAGGTATCACGCTGGACTCTAGCATGCTCAGTGTTCTAGCGAAGATCTTGTTGAAGAGGGAAGCAGCAGCTTTGGCGCTACCAGGATTCGAATCAGACTTCTGACTAGGAGAGGCGGGACTGTGCTGGTCTTCATCTCCACCCGCTGACGCCTCCGGTCCAACCACCGGCGAGCAGAAACCATGTAGGAAAAAGTCTCCAAGAAAGAGATACTCCCGAGATGCTGTGTCCAGTAGGGCGTAGCTGATAGATCGGAATATTTGTTCCACAGGGTACTTGAGCAAGAAGTGGAAGGCGGGATGAATAGGAAACATAAGGTGAGTAGTTTAGCAAAGTTTTTTGTGATTTAAGCACGCCAAACTGCAGGGTTAACCTTGATTTTTGGATACACAAGTCAACTTTTTGTTATTTACCATAGCAATTCTCTTAATACGGTGTGATTTTACATTAATTTAATCTGAATGCTTTCGTGGTGTACCCATAAGACGGTTTGGGACAAAGTCATGGTGTTTTGATTGAGGGATGAGGTTGATTTGGATCGTTACCCAATATATTTTTCGCAGACTGGGCACTCACGTCTTTTCAGCAGACGAAGGCAGAGAAGATTTCGGTAAACTGAAGTTGGAGGCAGGTAGGTTGGGACATTCCCAGCTGCGATGACCCACTTGAATCCACTTGGTTGTCTTCTACAAGCGGGTGAAATTCTGTCGTGCAGGCCTAGTACGTTCAGGTCTTGCGCTCCGGTAACCATATGTAAATCGACGCTGAGCTGCCTAGAACAACGGCTTTTGGAATGCTAATAATCGTCATGCCGGCTTCGACGATTATAGATACGTGTTATCGAGAAAGATGTGGTCCGTGAAAGGATTGGTTCAGGTTTATCCGTCAATGATACAACAGATGCTGGTGTTCTGTATTAAAAATAGAACGATAAATTCCACGTTCACGCGTAAGAACTCGAGAACACTTATCGACTATTTGTCTCAATAAATTTGAATGTATGTGATCTATGCAAGCGGATCGGAATCAATTCACAATAACCTCTCCTTAAAATGAGATGCAACATCCAATTCCGAAAGGGAAACCCTCGTACAGCTTCGCTTCTACTAGGCTCAACGCCGTTGTAAACATGCCCGACCTAAACTGGCTTACTGATGTCGAGGATAGTGCCTGGCCTCGCATGATAGCCAGTGGCGGAAAATCTGCAACGGCGTAGAACACAAGAGATATGAGGACTATTTTGTTATTTCGACAGATGGCATCGTGTAGAGTTTTAACCTAACCTCCTGTTAGTGGCCTCCATTTGACAATGACAGTGGATGTGGGGCAGAAGCACTGAACGTATGGAGAAGGCAACGCATAACGCACCCAAAATAACTCAGCCGTTATTTCTGATCGTCCGGGTGTGCTTTCGAGGTCGTCACAGTCAAGACAAACTGTTTCATTTAAGAAGCTAGTGCACACTCCATTCCAGCAATCGTTTTTAGACAACGGTCATCGAATTCCCCTCCCCTCCACAGTTTTCACTCATCTTCCAGCTGAGGAGGACTGGTGGGTAACATGCTCGATATACGTAGATCCTTGAGGTGACTGACATCGAAAGGGCCTCACAGACCTACGAACAAAGTGTGGGCGACAAATATTTGGATGACGAAATCGGACATTCTCAGCTCAGCTGGTGAAAATGTGATTCACCAGTATCCGAAACTGCCTATCTGCCCAAGGTTTGAGCCAGTAATTTTGAGAGCTGCTTTCTAGTAGCCAGAAAATCACGTTGGAAATACTTTAGTGTATAGGGCGCTGACGGTTCAATCAACTGATTGACGATAGATCAGAGCGATATTGTCAGTTTAATCGATGCAGGTCACTCTGCGTCCTGGTAGAGAATACGCAACATAAAAAAAAATGTGTACAGCATCTCCAAGAATGCAGGGCGAACAATAAGACGCAGATTAGCAAGTCTGTGCTGTCAGCGCGAATTCTGATAGGGGAGGAAAGCTGACAGAGGTTTCAAGTACTATTTTACTTTCTGTTAGCGCAGCGCCTACTATATATTGGAGGGACGTACGATACAAAATCGACGGTTTCAGCCGGTTCAAAAATACAGAGGATGACAGTAACATTAAATTAACGCCATAAACAGCTATAAAATATATATTTTCCTGGCACAGTTACTTAGTAGTAACTCTCTCTCTCTCTCTCTTCCTTTACCTCATGCCCTTAGTGTCATGAAAACATTTTTGTTCTCTTTCCTGGAAGGAACCAACAAACTTAAAACTGAAGATAGGGCAAAGGTCACTGGAGAGAATGGGATGCTTTCTAAAGTTCACAAGTCTTGTAAAGACACTGTGGGACCGCATCTCCGTGAAATTATTTACCAGTCATGAAGGTTAGGTCATATCTCATAACAGAAACGCGATCACTCTTGTGCTCGTCTGCATCGAGGGGAATAATATGATGAGGCATGAGCACATCTGCAGCCTAAGTATCCTCAGAATTGTTCTCCAGTAATCCTCAGGCGGCTTTGAGGTATTCATGCTGCATAAACGAAGCACGATAAAGCGGGGTGCCCTGAAAAAAATTGTCCATACGTTTCAAACCATTCGCCATAAATATAAGCAGCCTATAGCCGTTAGCGCCTCCAGATGAGTCTACCAGACATCTGTCGGGTCTGTCCTACGTGACGGCAGTTAATGCTGAGCTGAGTGTATAATATGGTTGGTCACCACAACTTGGGAACAATTCTTTAAGTGAAGCTGATAAACGTTCTGCAAAGGCAGATCATTACAGCCTACTGGGACAGTTTGACCAAAATTGCAAGCAGCATTGTATAAGTCCAAGGGGAATATAAAAAGATTGAAACTACATTATGGTCAAAAATATTCGATAAAACGACTGAATTTTATCCTGCAAGCTAGGCAAGAAGGGCTAACTGTGTGAACACGAACACAAATTAGCTGTATGGGATTTGAAACATAATCTAAAGACGCCGCTTACACTAAGAATACGGATTGGGATTTAACAGCGGAACCGCAGTTTAGTCGAAATTCACATCTTCGGTCTGCAGATTGATCCCTGAATTTGATTAAATCATACCGAGACATGTGACACGGATTGCTGACAACTTTTAAAGCCCCCAAAACCACGCTCCTTTTCTTGTAGGCTTACCTGCGAGTACGAGCTTCAGCAAAGGTACAAAAACCCGAATATAAATGGCTGGCAGCCAGTCTTTTTCTTCATCACTATAGTTAATAGCGGGTCATCGCATTATTGAAGTAAAAAATCGGAAAAATAAATCGGGAAATAATAAAATAAATCAAGTACCCGAGCATCACCCTTGGCAGCCGCGTGCGGAATGAGAATGGCTGATTGCAAGCCCTCCCTACTGAGAAGCCGCTCCGCCCGATCGCCAAGACCAAACTGTCCCGGACGTGAGGAGGCAGCACCTCCGCCGCGACTAGTGGCGGCTGTTGTTGCCACCGCAGCTGACGCGGGCGCATATAGAGAGCCACTTTGCATCCATGCGCCCAGATCGTCCTTCTTACCCACTATTTCATCCTTCTCCCAATGAACTGTCCATCTGGTTGGTAAATGATTAGGAATTCATAAGGGTTGGTTACAGCCTATAAAAATTGGAAAAATACGACGACACCGAAGAAAGCAAAAGGTCAGTCACTAAGTAGGGTTTATCAAAATCAAACATGGAAAAATTTCAGATGAAAACACTGGGACATGCCTGCAGTTTTAAAGCTTCCAGGCATACGTCTTAAAGTAGGAGTAATAAACCTTTTCCATCGTCCCGATGTAACTTGCGCGCACTTCTCGTGCTGTCAGTTTCTCGTGGGTGACGAGGAATTCATAGAAATACCTACGAAACAGGGAATACGAATGAGGAGTATTAAAGAATATCAAGTCACTCTTAACGTGATGTTGCCGGTATTACTACTGACCCGAAGACGCCCTGATTATAAAAACCAACTAACGAATATCGGACTCTACGGGCTCTGTTTTGTCAATTTTATAGACTCCTTTAGTCAACATGAAAGGAGGAGATAACAAGACTAACAGAATAGGTTGATGCTCACAACGAAAAGAGGAAGCATTGCTCGACGAAGTACACGCAGCAGTTTGGATCTGTATGTACTTGGCGTGAAACGTGACACCCATTTCCCCACTTTCTTTTAAGGCCACATCCAATTGTATAGGTTTCAAGACCACGTTCGGCGAAAATATAGAATAAGCACGTAACCAATAGGCAAAACTCATATAATATAGGCGTACAATAAAAATTTACGGATGTGTGTCACAAAGATGAGCTCGAACAGCCGATAAGGAAAGTTAAAGATTTGATCGATAGTAACACAAGAATTATTTATCTTTTGACTCACTGCTTGCTGAGGTGAGCGAAGATGTTTCCGAATTTTATGTAAAAATTTCAGTATGATATTGATCATTGAAACCCAGCAAAACCACGCTTTAATGAAATAGGTCTTGATGGTTCCTATCGGGTATTATATAACCTAACTTGCAGTAATTGCATTCTAAATTATTAAAGAGATATAGTAATAATACTAATAGAAATAATAGTAACAGTAAAAGTAATATAATATTGAGGAAGTCATATAAATTCACACTTGCGTCATTCCCCACCTACATTACTTACATTCTAATTACGATCAATCTTTACTAATCTAGGTTTTAGTGGTATTCGGTCTTCCAAATTTGGTAGTGCATGTGTATGTATAAAAGAAGATAGACTGCCAATTTATTCTACTGGTCATGTAAACAAACGTCGGCGGAAGACGCAGCTACGAGCACTAAAAATTCCCACTATGATTTTGCCAGCAGCTTCAATGCTGTACGGTCAAAAAAAGCTAATTTAATGCAAAAACTTGGCTCGGAGAGGATGTCACTTACCGCAGCACTAATACTGGAAGCGCAACAAAAAGATAAGGTTGGTTAAATCTATCGCAAAACGGCAAAAACCGTGAATGTCACTCCAGAATTTTATTTCCCACACTTTCAGTTGATACAATAGATGCTTTAAAGTGAATTGCCTCGAGCAATGTTTATTAAAATTTAGTAACATATGAAGCGGGCGACCTTCGTTCCACACATAAAGTAAGAATATGGTTACATAGTAAGGTTAACCAGTTATCTACACGCAATTTTTTACGATAGTAACACAGCACCAGTTAGTTAGGTACGTATATTTGCCAAAAAAATGAAGTATACGGAGAACAAAGGTTCAACATACCTGTATTTTAGAAGATGGTTTTGTGGGACCTGATAGTTAGCCAGGGGTTTACGCAAAGCACGAACCTTCTCTAATAAAAATTCACGAACTTTAACGACAGCCTGAATAGAGTAGTAAAATGCACAGTATATAAATAAATACTTTCAACTTTAATTTTTTTAACAGAGCCCCCACGTCTTGGCAGGAAGGATAATTTGGCAACGACTGACTGAAGATCAACTTGATCTTGTGATCCAACTCATGGAGATTCTCGATAAAATCTTGCTCAGTCACTGACGTCATGAGTATATGCCTGGGAAGAACAAAACAGACTAGAACAACACAATTGGAAGATATTGAGATGTAAAAATTAAAGCTGAATTTGGTTTTAAACCAATTCAGAAAAAACCATCAGAATGAAAAGGAGATTTTCATGCACGTAAATGCAGACACTGTCACGCGATGCGTGCTGAAAAAGCGAAATCTTAAGATTCCGAAAATTGCCTCTATTTAGATATTATAAATATGGTCACTAGGGCAGTCAATAAATAAGCGAAGATATAAAAAAACTGTTTCATAAGTAGACGGAAGAACGCACTTTATCATAGGTTCCGGGATGATCATGTCGGACAAGAACTGGTTTAGTTCACCGCGAACAGCCTAGAGGAAGTAAAGCCCGATTTTAAAAACAAAACTCCATGATTGAAAATTCAAATCCGAAAGGCATTTCAAAATTAGTGTGAATTAAATGGATTTTCGAACATATTAGGGCCTAAACATTGATATGAACAGAATACCTGGCGATTCTTTAACCGTTGATGCATGTCCATGGATCGCGCCTGAAGATCCTGGATGTCCGAACCAATGGTGTATAGGTCTTGGTGAAAGTTCGATAGAATACTTTCCATGCGCTAAGTTAAATTTCGAGTTTTGCTACTGACAAACCTCGAGTGTTTTGCAAAAAGCCGAAATTTTTTTATGCAATGTTAAAACGTCCGACCCCGTTTGCATATCTAAGATAGTGGGATTAAAACATAGATTTCAGTACATGAATCGACGGAATCGCGTTCAAGTGTTTCAAGTTGCCTTTCAACGGCTTTGGCATATTCTCTCAAATCCAGATTCTTAAGATTTAAAGTGAAATAAAATTAATAGTACCGATTCGAGCGCAACTGAGGTAATTTCCTTAGAAAAATCTGATTCAAAATCTAGAACCTGTTGAAAAAAATGGAACATTACTCATCCTGTGAGAGAAAAAATCATAATGGGTAACCCCGAGCCCTTATTATTATTTGCGCTTCTATTTCAGTCTATTAAAATGAATATGGTATAATATATTTGTTTTTAGTGAGCATTAATTTACATAGGTGTGTGTCCTTTATTCTATATAACCAGCTATTTATGGCTTTTTAACCTTCTACACCAACTTTTAAAGCTAGATTATAAAAATATTACTTTTTCGTGCTTGAACCATATATTGTCGTGCAGTAATATCACAAGATATTTCGCTTCAAGCTCTCCTACAATGGAAGAGGAAATGATGTTACCAGATGCTCTGACGTCATAGGCAATACGCTCGCGCATACAACTTAGTTATCTGAGCAGTCTTCTGAAGATTATCAGATGGCTGACCTCGGACTACCTGCAGAGGCATGAACGCTACTGTTCAACGGTAACGGCAATGGGTATTGGTGTGTTCGTTCATTTAGGACTTGAGAAACATTTAACTGAGCAGATTTGACACACTACCATGCGTCTAATTGGCAATACTGTTGTAACTTATTTAGCTATTGATGGGCTCCCAATACATAAGATAATTAAGCGCGAGTTTTGAACTATTCTAGGTAGAATTATCGAGCCCTTTGTTAGTAAAATATTCATTTTTGGAATTTATAATGGCTGTGAAAAGTCTTTAGATGTGCAAACCGTCGGTAGACCCCTCACTAAAGAGTAACTATGCTTGGCCAGATGTGCTCTTCCTGTCGAAAATATCAAAAGGACACCGGAGTTTTGTTTAGATGCGGTGATTTGCGATGCCCCAGCGAGGGCTTTTATTAAACAAATTAAGAATGTAAATGCCTATTATGACTTGAAGAGGTGTTGTATTAAAGGCGATTGCATAGTTAAAATAATATATGATATAATCTCTGAGAGTTTGAGAACGGATGCCGACTTCCTCTCCGTCAACGATGACTGCCACCATATCGGCACTTTGCCATCGGTAGCCTGTAAGGTGGGAATTATTTATTCATTTCCTGTAGATCTACCGGGCACGGCAAGTTTCCCATCGTGAAAGGTCCCTTAATGATTTAGATACCTGGAAGGGCACTGAACTGCATCAATAACTACTGCACATGGGTAAAGTCGTCCTTCAAAATGTTCTTCCGAGAAGATATTGGAAAATTATTTACCATTGTTTACGGCAATACACTGTGTCCTTACTCTAAGCAAGTGTTTAAAATGTTCATAGAACAGTATTCGTTATTATATTGTGAGTCAGAACTGGTTTACCGTGTTCAAAGCATTGTCCACCTACCAGATGATGTCCAACGACATGGTCCCCTTGATAAATTCTGGTCCTTCTCATTTGAAAGTTATCTGGGAAAATTGAAGCGCATGCTCAGAAAACCATCGCAGCCGTTTTAGCAAGAAGTCTGTAGGCAAGGAGATTTGTAGGCAGAGCGGCGGCCGTTAACTTGTCAGCAGAAGGGACTTTTACCTGTGAATACCACGACGGCCCACTACCACCATCAGGTGGATATTTTACACAGTTTCGGTTTATTAAGAACAATAGGTTAATAATTGGTAAGACGCCATCATATGGGTCACTTATGGTTGACGAGAAGTTAGTATGTGTGCATAACATTGTCCAAACTCTTAGTGGACACATAGGCTTAGTGTTTGAAGAGTATGAAAATGTTGAGTTTTTTTTGATTATTCTGAAAACTCTTTTCTTATTAACGTTTATAAAGCTACATTAGGGAACGTACTGAAAACAAGCTCATTGCCGTCTTCGCTCCGGAAATAGGCCTGCTTCCCCATAGACTGTCACCTCCTCCGAATCTAAATCACTGGATGATGGGACATGGAGAAGTGGCATCATGTTTTCTGAGTTTGGTGCATCAAACATGCCCCGGACAAGATTCTGAATTAAGAGACTGCGTCGGGTGTTAAATTTTCCTCATATTCTCCTTTAAGTGTTTCGTTCTGACTGTAACACTTACAGTTTAACGGTCGCTGTCCACCAATCCAAAAACCCAACAGTTCCATATCTATTGATTTGTGGACATTGAAGGGAGGAAATGAATGATTAGATATTTATTACTTTCATAAGCCCTTCTTTTCCTTTTGGGTTTTAGCTAAGTATGTCAAATGATGAACAGCATAATGGACGTCCAAAAAGGAGCACGAAATGCCCAATAGACCAAAACACATGTGTTACAGATGTGCCATTCCTGTCATCGTCATCGATAGGTCGAACAATCACCAAAGTTACCGCTGTTTTAGGACAATTCTTCGAGAGAGAGAGTGATTCAAGTTGAACACGTCCTATTTCACAGTCTCCCTCATATGCGGGTAAGCCACTACCTTAAAAAGACAATCTTCTAGACGGCAGTCGTCGCCACCGTAAAAAGCGACGTGGTCACAGAACCACACGTTATAGGCGTTCATCTGTTATAAAAGCCTTTGATGGTTCATGCAATTCCATCAACAAGAAATGTGGCGTTGGGAAGACCTCAAGGTAGAGGTGGCTGATTTGTGGCGACGTCTTGAGGATCATTTGGGGAGCTGCGTCACCCATGCACCGCAGCCATTGACAAGAGATCACATATTTAAACCAATGTTGATTCTTGAAGAAGTAGACGGCCTTACTGAAGAAGTTGCAGACAGGTCATTCAGAGGGCAATTGGTAGGTTGCCTGCACATTATTAACTATCTTACTATGTCACCTATTTGGCCTCCATAGGTGATGATAGCGTCAGCAGTTTTGCTGATCACATACTTACGGCCATTTTCGCCGATGAGTTGACCTACTACTTAAGTTTCTACGGTAGGCATCAGGACAAAAATGCCTTTTTGCTTCCCCTTTATGCGCATTTAGTTTGGGTTATTAATACCTCATTAATAACTTTACCATGTGCACCACATAGGTTTTAAATAAGTGGAATAATCCACAAAAATTTGTCAAATTACAACTGTAAACGGCTTTCATAAATGCCTTTAAGAAGGCATACGATTGGCTAAACAAGAGAAGCCTAAAGGCTGCCCGCGGCAAGATTTTTGAGGGTTAATCAAATTACCTTATCAACATTGTCTATGAAAATTGCCTGCATTAAAAATTCAGCTGATTATGATGCTTGTATAATAAGCATTTAAAAGTTCATTGTTTACTCACACACAGACTAATTTCACTGTCTTTTAATTTACTAGGGGAGACCTAATGAAACGGTGGGCGGAAGGCCGGGTCCGCCGACACAGTATTAGTCCTGTATTTTCTAATTAAAGACGAATTTCAGACGTATTTTTGCACACTTTCATTTTTTAAACATTTTTTAAACAAAATACATTTAAATTACTTAGTCAGTCTTTCAAGATTCACCTTATCATTGCTAAATATTGTAGTAGAATGTAATTGGTGTCGTTTTTAACCGTTTATCTGATATCGCAGTCTACCAAAGGACTAAGGGGTTCCGCTGTGCGGTTGAAAAATGAGATACGAATTTTTTGGATCCAATTCTAGTCCGAATTAGCGGTCATGGTCAGATACCATTCGCGTGCGAACATTCGTACGTTCGGATCCGATTCGCATTTGATTCGAGTCCCAATTGTTATTAAGGTGTGTCAGCTGTTTGAAAAATGCTACGCTTTTTGTTCGTTCAGAAGGAGGAGAATGAGTGATGAACTGAAAATCCTCGGGATTTATTTAGTGACTGATTTCTCTTAAGAAGGTAAAATTGTCCTATTAGTCACTGTCCCTCCCTAATAGCAATGAAATACGATTCGAAGCTCGACCGAGTTATTGGCAAATTGATCGGGCATCTAGCTGTCAATCCCGTGCGCGCCCTCTTACGCTATTTCCTGTGCTCTCGTGTTGCGACGCGGTCGCTTAACTGCCTGCATCCATGTTCTGTCTATACTGACCGTTTTTTGCTTTTTTGCAGAATATTTAGAGCAGTATCTAAAAAGACACATAGGAGACGTGCTCAGAAAGGATTTCTGGACGATTTACGTCAAATTGCCGAGAATATGAGGGAAATGTATATGTCCGGCTTATCTTCATCATCGTGGCATTTCACCTCCTCCTCTTGTTCGTCATATGACGAATCCGACTCTGAGACTTGGTCTGCTGATGAGGAGACAATTTGGATGGCCATGGCATCTTACGTGGCCACTAACGAATCCTCAAGCCCTCCTTCAATGGCAGAGGAACCTACGGTACGAGAGGCTCTGAGGTCCTGGGCAATACGCTTGTATATACCACAGATTCACCTGACCAGTCTTCTGAAGATTATCGGCCGGCTCACCTCAGATGTACCTGCAGATGGATGAACGCTGTTGGGTGGGGGAAGTGATGTGACAACGGCAACGACAATGGGCAGTGGTGAGTAAGTTCATTTAGGACTTGTGAAACAGTTAACTGAACAGTTATGATTCCATGACAGGCATCTAATAGGCGATAGTGGTTTTTCTTACGTAGCTATTTATGGTCTCCCTATACATAAGAAAACTAAGCGTGAGTTTTGGCCTATCCTAGGTAGAATTATGGAGCCCTTTGTTAGTGAAATATTCGCTGAAAGAATCTCTTGTGGTTATGGAAAGCCTTCAGATTTGCAAACCTTCAGTAGGCCCCTCGCTAAGGGGTTAATATGTTTGGCCAGAGATGGTCTTCGTTTTGAACATATCAAAAGGACCGTGGTGTTTCTTTTAGCAGCTGTAATTTGCGATGCTCCAGCGAGAGCTTTTATTAAACAAATGAAGAATGTAAATTCCTATTATGGCTGTGAGAGTTGTTGCGTTAAAAGGGATTACGTAGAAAAAGTAGTATATGATAGCGTCTCTGAGCGTTTGAGGACGGATGCTGACAGCGATGACTGCCATCGTAAAGGCACTTCGTCTTTGCTAGCATGTAAGGTGGGAATGATTACTTCCTTTCCATTTGATCCTCTAAATGTAGTTCACTTTGGTTTTATGAGGCGGCTTCTGAACTTGTGGCTGAAAAGCCCAAGAAAATTTCCTTTCCCGTTGTCGCCTGAAGCGATAACTACGGTGAATGATATGTTAAAGGTGCTTTATGCCTACCTGTCACGGCAATTTTCACAGCGGGCAAATTCTCTTACTGATTTAGACACCTGGAAGGGCACCGAACTGCATCAGTCTCTATTGTACACATGTATATTCATCCTACAAGGTTTTCTTCCAATAAGATATTTGAAAAAAACTTCTTACTTTTTATCCACTGCAATACGTTGACTTATTCGTCCGAATTCGTAAAAGGAATCTAGGAAAATTGAAGGACATGCTTAGGAAACCATTGCGGTCGCTTCAGCAAGTAGTCCTTAGGATAGGAGTGCAGCAGGCAGAGCGGCGGCCGATAAGTGGTCCATCAGCATGAACTTTTGCCCATGAATACAAAGACGGCCCGCTACCCCCAACAGGTGGATCTTTTACACAGATCATGATTATTAAGAAAGATAGGTTATTATTGGTACGAAGCCACCAGAGGGGTCACTTCTGGTTGGCAATAAACTGGTTTGTGTGCAGAACATTGTCCGCTATCCAAATGGAGACATAGGCTTAGTGTCTGTAGAGTACGGAAATGTTGAGGATTTTTTAAAATTATCCTCAAAACTCTTCTTTAATTAACGTTTATAAAGCTACATTAGGGAACGTACTCAAAACAAGCTCATTGCCGTCCACCGTCCGGAAATATGCCTGCTTCCCCACATACCGTCGCTTCGTCCTAACTTAAGTCAATGGACGATGGGACCCGGAGGACTGGT
This sequence comes from Schistocephalus solidus, assembly GCA_017591395.1. Taxonomy (NCBI): domain Eukaryota; kingdom Metazoa; phylum Platyhelminthes; class Cestoda; order Diphyllobothriidea; family Diphyllobothriidae; genus Schistocephalus; species Schistocephalus solidus. The sequence continues at coordinate 5 of WEDG01012302.1, read as the reverse complement.
AGTAG
>WEDG01012301.1:0-13502 GCA_017591395.1 Schistocephalus solidus | reverse complement strand
TCTTCACACCGGGCTCAGGTGGGGGAGGAGGAGAGAGTGGGGTAGCTGCTGCGCAAGGCTACTATCACTTTAGACGAATTCACGCGCAAGTTACCGTCCCTGCACCTCTATTCCGTGGAGCATACGGTGGACCTCGTCGAAATCGATGGTCGAACTGTCGTTATCTGACAATGCATTTCCAATTATCCCTTCAGTGGAAAATCTTCCAAGTTAAGCCTCTTAAAAACCATGATAGCTTCATGTCCGTAGTGCATAGGGCAAAAACTAATAGAAAGCCACTTTTTTAACATCACAGTGTGTCTGGACCTGTTGGGAAAGATTGGGCTATGGTTCCTGCGTATGAATAAAGCTCTCTTTTTTCTCCTGTCATTCCATTTTTCGTGCCGTGTGTTTCTTTCGGTTTGCACATAAAGTGTGAATTTTTGCGGAGATCTTGCACTTTCTTTTATTCAACTTGGTATGTTGAATTTTCAAAGTATGCCGCTAACGTATTTTTTATAAGTAGCCGCAATACTTCAGAGAGGAATTACTAACAGTTTCTTCACCTTCAAAGGTCTTAAAAGCCCGGAACGTAGGCTGGCGGCCACATTTAGGGTTAGGAAACTCATCCGATGAAGTTTGTCTGGAGGGTTTGGAAACTCATCGGAAAACTCATCGGAAACTCATCGGATGAAGTTTTTCTGGAGCTTACATTGTCTATCTCACCGGTTTTCTGTACGGTTCAGAAGGCCCAAGCCTCCGGCTGTGGTAACTGAAGGCCCTCTATACACACGGACCTCTCCCTATTCTTTTCAAGGGTGGTGACCTTCGAAGCTAATGTGACAGATATCGCTGCACCGAAGGAACATGGAGATGAGGCTTTCGCAGCTGACACACAACGCTTAAATATTATTTTCTACTTTCAAATCCTACATGAGGAAAACTGGTGCGTTCCTGAAAACGAAAATTCTAAAAGTCGGCCTATATACATCGGTTAGTATTTTTGCCATACTTTACTTATTTCTGCTAGTTTAAATCCCCGATAAAGGTAACATAAATATAATTCCTTCTTTTATTTTTGAAAAATTATTAACTTTCAACATACGTGCATATGCTTAGCGAGTTAGAAAAGGTTAATACACAAAAGAGCATGCATTCCTTTTGTGTAAATTTATTTTCTTCCTGTTAAAACTATCTTATTTCAGTCAGGAAATGCCTACTAGTTCTGAAACACTGCCGCCAGTTTAGATCTCACCCACTGGTCAGACTGTGATGAAATAACCGTAGTCTGCGAATGTTATTTTCAGCTAGATCACTTTATTAGTAGTTGTCTTGAATGAATGGTTTCAACTCTCCAGGGATCCCTGCTTTATAGGCTTCAGAAAGGTCAGCAAGGTGTTCTCACATGTTTCAACCCAGCTAGAAGATTTGATCCTCCACTGGGCTTCACCTGGTTGTTGAAAAACTGTTTGGCCTCAGTAAGTGATCGCCAGGAGGGTGAAACAGGGCTCTTCCCATAGAGGGACGACTTCGGTTCCGTAGGTGGCAACGTAGATGACCTCCTTGGGCTCCTGCGCAGAATGGCTCCATCTGGCCGACAGTGCAGCCAATTGGTCATCAACATATTCTCGTAAGCAAGCACGAAGGTGATTATGACGACCGGACTTGAGAAATCTATCAGATACCTCGATCAGTAGTCCGATACGATCGCCTGTTGTTACTCCGAAAACATTGCGGCTACCCTACAAACGCATAGAACAACCGAACAGAAAGGAGAATCCTGGGCAGTTAGAAATCGAAGCGCAGAGGGTGATGGAGATGGTAGTTGTGATAGTGATGGTGATGATGCTAGCGGAAGATGACGTTTTTCTGTTCGAAGGAGACATATTTGAGAATTTAGTGGTTATTTATATATGAAGGTCTGTGCGCAGCGCTCCAAGATTCTGTTGGTGGTGGTACTGATGCGAATTCTAAGAAATCTCATGGATGGAACATAGTCATGACGTTGTGGGTGGTTAAATTAGATAGTTAATGTGAACAAACTCACTAAAACATCTAACTAGTACATCTAATTGAACAGCTCGTGCTCTGATCTCACTGCAGAGTGCATCCGCGTTTGAAAGCTTTATAATCACATGAAACAATGTCCACTGTGCGCTCCGTAGCTTGGTTGGCGCAGAACGATGAACTGCGTAACATCTGCCGCACTCTCTCCTCCCCTGCCGTCCGGAAGCAGGCTCGGCTGCAGTAACTGACAAGACTGAAAAGCTCATGTATGCGTCTCACATGTATACCTGCTCCACGCAATATGGAGTTGGTTTTCATAGAAGTAGATGGCTCGGATGCGATCTCAGGGGGGGTATATAGGCTAGGTTTAGAACAATCCATTGACCCTGATATTCAGTCTTCTATACAGCCCCTCCCCACACTGACTAAGGACTGAGGTATACTGTCAGTAAGCAACATTTAAAGCGACAAATCCGTGCGCATATAAAAATGCATGCATCGAAATAGTCATACTTCAACACTGGGCCTACCTGTAATAGCCACTCTATTCTATTTGTGACATCGCAAACAATGACGTTCACTTCTGCTTCGAAAGCGAGTATTTCGTTGAGCGCGGATTTAATTTTCATACCATCAGCCGAGACTAGCTGACGTTTGCTGTGGACGTCTCGAAAATCGAGAAAGTCGCCAAGTTTTCTTGAGAATTTTATCAAAAGTCGGTGACAGTGAGATGATTTGCTTCAAGTCCGTGTCTTTTAAGCCAATCAGTGGAGTTGAGTGAATAGCTTTTTATTTTATTTTCTGGTTCCTTTCGACAATCTGGCATTGCAATCGGAAAACAATTGTCCATTCCTCGAAAGAGACGCCTAAAATTCGTCATCGTTTTCCTGAAGATCAATTAAAAAACGATTACAACGGGTTTTTTTACAATTTGTAAAATATCATGAAAACTGCTGTTGGCATTTTTATTTCGAATGAGGTTCAAAATGGCACAGATAACAAGCAATTACACAATACAAAAAGCATAATTCACAAATAATACTTGTCTTGCGGATAAAAAAAACATGAATTTGCAAGATTGTTTGAATAACTCTTTAACAAAAGCCTAATGTTAATGATGGATATGAAAACAAAGTAATCAACAAATATAGTTTTTGTGTTATACCGAAGGAATTCTGCTGACTTTGGAGACCAGAAAAACCTAAACGCTTAGGCAATCCCTTAAAATACATCATCAAACTGCACAAAAACTCCAAATGAATTCAGTTTCAGCAATCGAATATTAAGGAGAGATTTTAATTTTTAGATCTTTGAAGTTATTCAGATTAGCTCCTAATTGCCTGTTAAATTATAGCAGACATTTACCCTAACCTCTCTTCCCGCCCAAACCTGCCCGTGGTTTTAGGAGTCAAGAAGACGGCAGACGGGGTCAGGTGCAGATGGCTGACGGGCTGTGAATCCGCACCTACCTAAACCACCACCTCCCGTTTGCCGAAGTTGTTTTGGGATCAAATACCGAAAAACGCCTGGAGTGACCTGATCTAGGCTCCGTAAGGAACAGCACGTATACAAGGTGGTCCGTTTAAGGTAAAAATAATAAAAAATATAGTAATAAGTCTAATAGCGTTTTATGTGTTCTAATTAGGGGCAAAGGTTTTTTATGTTTTTAAGTAGTTTATATTTGTATTTTTTAATCAAAGCAAAATATAGCATTTTTTACCTTCATTTTTTTACATGAAAATTATTAAGTACGTTTATTTTAAAACAATGCAATAAAAATCCAGGAGTTCCTTGTAAACTTTTGACTAAGATTAGTTAATTTCGTAAACGGTGGCAGCATCTCAAGCTAAAGAGTATAATTTTAAAAAAGGAATTGAAAATATCATACAAGAAAAGACAGAGTCGGTCTATACCTGTGAACTTATATGATTGATCGAATATCTTAAGCACAAGTAACAGCATCATTCTCTAAAGTGCGTTTGTAGGTTTTCATTCTAAATATTGAGCAATCTCGCCGTTGTGTGGGAATCTTATTAGGATTTGGACTCTCACATTAGACTCAAATAACAAAAAGTTGTCAAACGGAACAAGGCTCAACAGGCAATTTCGATGCTTTTGGCTCGTAAGAACGTAACTGACAGATAACTTTTCCGATATAATCTTATATTATGTGACGTTTACTCGTTAAACTAGTGCGTGAAAATTAATATTCATCAATAATAATAACTAGTCTAATTCAATCAGGCAAATAGGAGATTGAAAACCAGGAGGACTGTATGATAAGGTGTGCTATGCAATAGTTTTTTTCATACATTTGTAGATAAAATATTAACTCTATTTATGTTAAGTTAAATGCAATTAAACTCAAAATAAATTATATTTAATGAAGTATAATCAGCAAATTATTGATATATAGCAAGCATGATGTGCAAATTTTTGCATAATATTTAAAGCGAAGAATAAATGAACTTCAATCGCAAACAGCTTCCGGATTTATTCAAACTGACGATGGGACAAACCCGATGAACTAGTTTCAGAAAACGGATTAAACGGAGATCAATTAAGTCAAATTTTAGGACTAAATTTTCAAAAATTTACATAAATAACGAAATTGTGTAACAAATCACCTTATCTACAAAACAATAACAAATCAATCAACAAAATAATCAATCAATTAAACAATGATATGTAAAATGACATGATATACTGAACTGTTGGTTTGCTAATACATAGTAAGCTTTGAACATTTTCGCATCAAGAAATTAAAATTGAATTTGTCTTGGCAGCTTATTCAATTTCAAATACATTTTACCAAAAATAAAAAATGGATAGTGTTCCAATAAACCGATGAAGGACTACTTTTCAAATTAATACTTTTCAATATAAACTTATTTTGTGCAGAAAAACAAAATAACTTTATGTCCATTACTGTCTAATCTTATAGCCCCATCCTAAGTTACTTGCAAAATTCAACAAAATTAACGTAAACATTTGCCTGCAAGCGAAAGGTGTGCAATACATGTGTGTCTGGGCGAAAAGATCTATGTCAACATTACGTTATGAGAGTGTAAGCCGTTCATCAAATGGTTTGTCCTGAGTGACCTTGTATTGCGTACAGTTGGAGACGAAAAAAGTGTTTCATTTCGTCAGAAACTTTCTATTGAATAGAGCAACATCTCGTTTACAATGATTCGATGACGCACCATAAATTTTCTCTATGTTGAAAAATGTGCATTGATCGAAATCATGAAGGAGATCATTCAACAACAATGACGTTATACAAGTTCCATGATTTAGTATCCTAATTACTGTACTGGAATTTTTGAACGAAAGGCCTTATCAGGAGGTATATAGCTAAGTTGTCTGCCTTGACTGGATTTTTGATGTCCACATATTTAAAAATTAATAGATTGTAAACAGGGTTATAAATTTGTCAGATTAAATACCTTAGATAATTGTATGTTAAGTTTTAGTTCCATCACAGATTGCTCTACTCATGTTATTGGTGCGAAATAATCGGAATTTTCAATCAGAATGGGTGAATAAATTAAGGTCTCCTAGTTCTATTATAATGACGTGGAAGGGGATAGGTGTTTTTGGACAACCAAGGAAGCGGGTCTTATGAAAAAGAATTTAAAGATCTCGTTTGCATCCTTCCTTTGTCCTGCAGGCAAAAAATATGAAGCCGACGCATCTTCCAAAGGAGAACCAGTGATTATTCTATCCGCTAACGAACAACAGTGACTTATATACGCTTCTCCGAACCTTTGTTTTAATTATGTCCTCTTTCCTTGAAAGATCATCTTTCTTTTATCCGAAAACCGCTGTCCAATAAGCAATACTACAAAATATCAGCCTAAATTCCTTCCTTCATATAAAATCGATCCTCTTTAATTCGTGTGTGAAAAATGGGCTTTGACGAAAAAATATAAAATTCTGGACCTACGAGTCATTCAAAGGAGAATACTGTCCTGTCAGGTGTAACAACTACTCAGATCAATCCTACAGCGACTAAAAAACCCCACGGTAGGTCCATCTTCTACAGTGGTGGCAGCATATAGAACGTTCCCACAGCCAACATAGAATACAGGTACCAACAGTGCATCAGTAAATAATGTACACATACCGTCGTACGACGGTATGGAAGTCTTTTCGACATAGCATACAAGGGCAAAATTTACCTGAAGGAAGTAGCGGTGCCAGAATAGTCTCTTACCATCCTCGGGGCCCCTGCGCCTACACAACTTGATAAAGTACTAGACGCTGGACTACATGATGAACCCCCCTTAGAAACTTTCTGCCAACGTCTGGCCAACTTATCTGGGCAGTTGCACTCCTTAGGGAATTCTGTCAATAAACTCAATAACAGACCTCTCAATCCCTAAGAGAGAGTAACCCAGGTAAACAAGGATCTGAAACGTCTTACAGTGGTAGCTCTTCTCACATTGGTGGGCGCGTATAAGGACAAACTTTTCTTTCACTGTTTTCCCCAAGCGCTACCAAATTCTGAACTATGACGGTCTCTACTAATAAACCGCTGGGAGACATTCTAGGTGCAGTCGATAGAGCTGAGCGATACAATCATTTGCGTACTTTAAATCAGGGTCACTCTGACATTGGCGGTGCACAAAGGTGGCGTGGAAATCCCGCAAATTCTGGTCCTCATGATTATTTCACTATTCGTTTAAATGGCCTAAGACAGTTCAAATATAATTAACGAGGTATAAATTTTCGAAGACAAGAGGTCAACCGGCGTTTCATGACCAAGCCTGCAACTGCAAAGGCACTCCAGGTACGCTTTTAATAACTGCATGTCATAATCCTAAAAGCAAGACTTCTCCATTCTACGTTAGCTAGTAGTCGGTAAACAAGAAGTAAAACACTAATAGATACTGGAACTAAAATATCACCAGTTAATCCTCGTATTGTTCTACGACATGCATAAGCTGACAAGCACGAGTCATGCCCCTTACCCAGGCTGACCTCAAACGGCTCTCATATGAGATAAAAAGGCACCGTTCCACAAGAGGACACCCATCCTAAAACAACAGTCTATCACAAGGTCATACAGTCACCATATTTTACTTGGAATATGGATAAGAGCATAGATTTATGAGCAAAACAAGGCCAGCATATTGACGTTAGAGAAAGCGCGATCAAAACTACAACAAAGGAGGCACTCGGTGGCCTCGGAGAGATTCAAACCCAGGCCAGAAATGGGAAGGCTTAAGTACAGCCAAAGCTCTAGTCAACTGAGCTACGAAGCCCCACAAGGAGCCATGACTTTAATCACACTTCGGTCAAGTTATCCACCCAGCATACTGCAACGTAAGGCTGAGCTGATATATTGACACAATTGTGATTGAAATCGTGGCTGCAGTTAGGTCCTCGTAGTTCAGATAGCTGGAGCATTGGCTATACTAAAGCCTTCCCCTTGCTGACGAGTTTGATTAAATTCATGGCTCCCGAGGGAACCTCGTAGCTCAGTTGGCTAGAGCGTTGGCTCAACTTAACCCTTTCCCTTACTGGCGTGGGTTCGAATCTCAGCGAGGCCGCTGAGTTTTTCAAAACTGGGTCATATGAATTATTCCAAGCTGCCAAGATCCTCTACGGATTAATTGTGCCTGAAGTCATTTGGTGGATACTAGATTTATTGCCTGGGAAATCCTGCTTTTGCACTCAGTTAACAGTATCAAACATTGGTGGATTCAATACGTTGCAGTAGGCTGGGTGGAAACTTGACCCAAGTATGATTAAAACTCATGGCTCCTTGTGGGGCGTCGCAGGTCTGTTGGCTAGAGTGTTGGCTATACTAAAAGCGTTCTCTTGCTGGCGTGGGTTCGAATCTCACCGAGGCCGCCGAGTTCTCATGCGTGTCATATGAGTTATTTAAAGCTGCCAAGATCTTCTACCGCTTAATTGTACCTGGTAGATATCTGTGGTTTCCAGATTGATCGCCTGAAATCCGTCTTTGGCACATAGCTTACAGTATCGAAATTGGTGTATTCCATACGTTGCAGTAGGTTGGGCGGGTAACCTGACCCAATTTTGATTAAACTCGCGGCACCCGGTGGAATCCGTTACTCAGTTGGCTAACGCTTTCACTCTCCCAAAAGCCTTTCCCTTACTGGCGTGGGTCTGAATCTCACCGAGGCCACCGAGTTTTTCATAGGTGGATCAAATGCATTATTCAAGCTGCAAAATCCTCAACTAATTAATTGTGCCCGGTAGACATCTGGTGGATGCTAGATTGATTGCCTATGAAAACCTAGTTGTCGATTCAGCTAACTGTAGAAGAATTGGTGGATTCCATACGTTGCAGTAGGCTGGGCGGGAAACTTGACCCAAGTATGATTAAACTCAAGACTCCCGGAGGGGCTTCATAGCTCAGTTGGCTCGAGGAAAGGCTCAACTATGCCTTCCCTTAGCTGGTGGGGTTTCAAATCTTACCGAGGCCGCAGAGTTTTTAACAAGTGGGTCATATGAATTATTCAAAGCTGCCAAAATCCTCAATTAATCTATTGTTACCTGTAGACATCTGGGCGGATTCTTGATTGATTGCTCACAAATTCAGCTGCTTGCGCCGTCAGCTTACTCTATCAGAAGTGGTGGATTCCATACGTTGCAGTAGGCTTGGTACGTAATCCTTGACCCAAGTTTGATTAGACTCACAGCTCTCGGTGGAGCCTCATAGTTCAGTTGGCTGGATATTTGGCTCAACTAAAGCCTTCCCCTTGCTGGCGTTGGTTCGAATCTCCGAGGCAGCCGAATTTTTCACAAGTTGGTCATATGAATTTTCAAAGTGCCAAAGTCCTCAAAAACTTTATTGTGCCTTCTAGTGCTCTGGTGGATTCTAGATTGATTGCCTAGGAAATCCTGCTTGGGCAATCAGCTTACAGCATCAGAATTGGTGAATTATATACGTTGCAGTATGCTAGGTGGGTATTTTGACCCAAGTGTGAATTAACTCATGGCTCCTGGTGGAGCCTCATAGTTCCGTTCGCTGGAGAGTTGGCCCAACTAAAGCCTTCCCCTTACTGTCTTTGGTTCGAATCTCACAAAGGCCCCCGTGTGTTTCACAAGTGGGTCATATGAATTATTCAAAGCTGCCTAAATCCTCAATTAATCTATTGTTACCTGTAGTCATCTGGTGGATTCCTGATTGATTGCCTAGTCAATGATGCTTGCGCCGTCAGCTACTCGCATCAGAATTGGTGGATTCCATACGTTGCAGTAGGCTGGGAAGGTAACTTGACCCAAGTGTGATTAGACTCACGGCTCCCGGTGGGGCCTCATAGTTCAGTTGGCTGGAGAGTTGGCTCTACTAAAGCCTTCCTCTTGCTGGCGTTGGTTCGAATCTCCGAGGCAGCCAAAAAATTTACAAGTGGGTCATGTATGAATTATTCAAAGCTGTCTAAATACTCAAATTATTTATTGTAAGCGGTAGTAATCTGGTGGATTCTAGATTGATTGCCTAGGAAATCCTGCTTGGGCACTCAGTTTACAGCATCAGAATTTGTGAATTCTATATGTTGCAGTTGGCTTGGCATGTATCTTGACCCAAGTGTGATTTAACTCACGGCTCCTGGTGGGGCCTCATAGTTCAGTTGGCTGGAGAGTTGTCTCTACTAAAGTCTTTCCCTTGCTGACGTGGGTTTGAATTTCAATGAGGCCCCCAAGTTTTTCATAAGTGGGTTATATGAATTACTCAAAGCTGCCAAAATCCTCAAATAATTTATTGTTACTGGTAGTCATCTCGTGGATTCTAGATTGATTGCCTAGGAAATCCTCCCTGGGTACTCAGATTACAGTATCATAATTGGTGGATTCCATACGTTGCAGTATTTAGGGCGGATAACTTGACCCAAGTGTGATAAAGCTCCCGACTTCCAGTGGGGCTTCTTAGCTATTTGGCTAGAGGGATGGCGATACTAAAGCCTTCTCCTTGCTGTCGTTGGTTCGAATCTCACCGAGGCCCCCGAGAGTTTGACAATTGCGTCATATTAAGTATTCAAAGCTGTCGCAATCCTCTGCTGATTAATTGTGCCTGGCAGCATATGAATTATTGAAAGCTGCCAAAATCCTCAAATATTTTATTGTGCCTTGTAATCATCTGCTGCATTCTATATTGATTGCCTAGGAAATCCTGCTTTGGTACTCAGATTTCTGTAGCAGAATTCGTGGATTCCAAAAGTTGCAGTATGCTGCGTGGATAGCTTGACACAAGTGTGTTTGAGTTCACGGCTTCCAGTGGGGCTTCTTAGCTATTGGGCTAGAGGGTTGACCCTACTAAGCCTTCCCCTTGCTGTCATTGGTTCGAATCTCACTGAGGCCCCGAAGTTTTTCAAAAGTGGATCACATGAAGTATTCAAAGCGGCCACAATACTCATATAATTTATTGTGCCTTGTAATCATCTGCTGAATTCTAGATTGATTGCCTAGGAAATCCTCCTTGGGTACTCAGCTTACTGTATCAGCATTGTTGGATTCCATACATTGCAGTATGATGGGTGGTTAACTTGACCATGTTTGATTAAACACACGGCTTCCAGTAGGGCTTCTTAGCTATTTGGCTAGAGGGTTTGCTCTACTAAAGCCTTCCCCTTGTTGTCGTTTGTTAGAATCTCACCGAGGCCCCCGAGTTTATCACAAGTGGGTCATATGAAGTATTTAAAGCTGCCGAAATCCTCAATTAAATTATTGTGACTTGTAGCCGTCTGGTGGATTCTAGATTGATTGCCTAGGCAATCCTTCTTGGGCGCGCAGCTTACAGTATCAAAATTGGTGGATTCCATACGTTGCAGTATGCTCGGAGGATAATTTTACCCATGTGTGATTAAGCTCACTGATTCGAGTGGGGCTTCTTAGCTATTTGGCTAGAAGGTTGGCTCTACTAAAGCCTTGCCCTTGCTGTCGTTGGTTCGAAGCTCACCGAGGCCCCCGACTTTTCGACAAGTGGTCATATGAAGAACTCAAAGCTGCCGATATCTTCTAAAATTTATTGTGCCTTGTAGCCATCTTGTGGATTCTAGATTGTTGTCTAGGAAATCCTGCTTGGGCTGACAGCTACTGTATCAGCATTTGTGCATTCCATACGTTGCAGGATGCTGGGCGGATAACTTGACCCAAATTTGTTTGAGCGCACGGCTTCCAGTGGAGCCTTTTAGCTATTTTGCTAGTGAATTGGCTGTACTAAAGCCTTCCCCTTGCTGTCGTTGTTCGAAACTCACCGAGGCCCCCGAGTTTTTGACAAGTGGGTCATATGGAGTATTCAAAGCTGCCAAAGTCCTCAAATAATTTATTGTGTCTGTAGCTCACCGAGGCCTCCGAGTTTTTCACAAGTTGGTCATATGGTGTATTCAAATCTGCCAAAATCTTCTACTTATTTATTGTTCCTGTTAGTCATCTGGCGGATTCTAGATTGATTGCCTAGGAAATCCGGCTTGGGCAGTCAGCTTACTTAATCATATTTCATGGAATTCATACTTTGCAGCAGCCTGGGCGGGTAAATTGACCCTCTTATGATAAAAAACACGGCTCCCGGTGGGGCCTCATAGTTCAGTTGGCTGGAGCGTTGGCTGAACTAAAATCTTCTCTCTCTGCCGTGCGTTCGAATTTCACCAAGGCCGCCGAATATTTCACAAAATTTTCATATGAACTTTTCGAAGATGTAAAAAACCTCAACTAATTAATTAAGCCTGGTAGTCATATGGTGAAGCATAGATTTATTGCATAGGAAATCGTTTTAGGGCAGTCGGCTTACTGTATCAGAATTGGTGGATTACAAACGTTGCAGTAAGCTTGGTGGATAACTTGGCAAAAGTGTGATTAAGCTCACGGCTTCAACTGGAGCTTCTTAGCTATTTGGCGAGAGCGTTGGATCTACTAAAGCCTTCCCCTTGCTGGCGTGGGTTCTCATCTCACCGAGGCGGTTGAGTTTTCACAAGTGGGTCATATGAAGTATTCAAAGCTGCCAAAATCCTCTACTAATTTATTGTTCCTGGTAGTCTTCTGGTGGATTCTAGATTGATTGCTTAGGAAATCCTGCTTGTGCAGTCAGCTTTCTGTATCATAATTCGTGGATTCAATAAGTTGCAGTAGCCTGGGTGTGTAATTTGACCCTTTTATGATTAAAAACACGGCTCCCGGTGGGGCCTCGTAACTCAGTTGGCTACAGCGTTGGCTGTACTAGAGCCTTCTCTTGCTGGCGTGAGTTTGGATTTCACCGAGGCCGCCGAATATTTTACAAAAGAATCATATGAATTATTGGAAGATGTCAAAAACCTCAACTAATTAATTAGGCCTGGTAGTCATATGTTGAAGCAGAGATTGATTGCATAGGAAATCGTTTTAGGGCAGTCGGCTTACTGTATCAGAATTGGTGGATTCCATACGTTGCATAAGGCTCGCTGAATAACTTGACACAAGTGTGATTGAGCTCACGACTTCCACTGGAGCTAGAGCGTTGGCTCTACTAAAGCCTTCCCCTTGCGGGCGTTGGTTCGAATCTCACCGAGGCCCCCAAGTTTTTCTCAAGTGGGGCATATTAATTATTTAAAGCTGCAAAAATCCTCAAATACGTTTTTGTGCCTTGTAGTCATCAATTGGATTCTAAATTGATTGCCTAGGAAATACTGCTTGGGCAGTCAACTTATTGTATCGGAATCGGACTCTATACGTTGCAGTAGGCTGGGCGGTTAACTTGACCCAAGTGTGATTAAAATCACGGCTCCTGGTGGGTTCACGTACATGTGTTGCCTAGAGGGCTGGCTGTACTAAAGCCTACCTCTTCCTGCGTGGGTTCTCATCTCACCGAGGCGGTTGAGTTTTTCACAAGTGGGTCATATTAATTATTCAAAGCTGCAAAAATCCTCTACTGAGTAATTGTGCCTGGTAGTCATCAGGGGATTCTAGATTGATTGCCTAGGAAATCCAGCTTGGGCACTCAGCTTGCTGTATCAGAATTGGTGGATTCCGTACGTTGCAGTAGGCTGCGCGGTAACTTGACCCAAGTGTGATTAAACTCTGGGCACCTGGTGGGGCCTCGGCTGTACTAAAGCCGTCCTATTGCGTGGATTCGAATCTCACCATGGCCGCCAATTTGTTCACAAGTGGTTATATGTGTTATTGAAAGCTGCCAAAATCCTTTACTAAACGAGGAACTGTTAAGTAAGGTGAGGTTAATGCAACAGGCGTACGCGTGTTCACAGAAAAATAAGACTCTATTTGGTCCTGGGCGATACCACAAACACACACGGCGGTCCGAGGGTTCGTGGGTTTAGCCTCTTATTTCAGGCGCTTCATCGCTCACTTCGCTAGCTTAGTGAGACAAAGACTTATGGAAAAGGCGGAAATTCTTCTTGTCCGATGAATGCCAGACAGCATTTGATGACTTTAAAGCAAGCTTAACAACAGCACCGATCCTCCTGCTTCCTAACGGCCGTGAGGCCAAATTAATGAATTAGTTTTAAATGATAGTAGCCTTGCGCTGCAGCTACCGCACTCTCTCACCTCAC
>WEDG01012294.1:0-12478 GCA_017591395.1 Schistocephalus solidus | reverse complement strand
CCTCGGATGGGAAAACCAGCACCGGCTTGGGCACGACTAGGTAATGTTGGCTAATGAGGCAAATATAAGCTTTTCTGCATCACTTGCCTTTGTTTGAATTGTTGTTCTGTCATTGATGAGCAATTCTAAAAAACATACCTCTATGCTGAACAAACTGATATTTTATCCAATGTCTTATATTATTTAAAGATGCAAAGGTGATGTTTGATGGCATTTGCCTATGGCGGACATGTATTAAGCGTCAATTACATATGTAATCATACTCCTAGTAAACAGAAACTGTTCGGTTTTTTCTCTTATTCTAGTTTTGCACTCCATTTCATCTGATTATATTAAAGAATCAGAAAACAATATAAAAAAAGAACTTAATGGTCAAACGGTCAACGTGGTGCACCTTTTTTTCTAATCACATATTATCAGATCAACACAATTTTCGATTTTAGCAGGAAATAGGCGAAAGATCTTGTGTGCGTTTGCACATGATATACCAACATTGTCCTTAAAATAAATTATTGTTTCAACGGCCGTATAAACAAGAGAACATTGCTCAAAAATGCAATGAGCTGTATATTCTTTTCTGAATAACGTATTGCAAAAAACTGCATATATGCTTTGAGATGAGCACAATTAAAGCAGTAATTATGCGAAATATCGTTGTGCATTGGAGTATTATATATTCAATAATTGTGGTAACATAAAAGGTGGTTTAAATGGTGGACAGTCTGTGTATGACACTATGTTAAGGGCTTGCTTGTGAGTCGGAATAGAATGTTAGGTCAACGACGTAGTCCCTTTTTCTCAACATGAACATTATAATGCGCTGAAAGCAATCACAATATGCTACGAACCAAGCTTCGACAGTTAGAAGAAACGGGGTAAGTGGGACCACGAGATCAACCCGTAGAGCGTTACTGTGAATTAACTCACTGGAGGACTGAGAGTCAAACAACAGTGTCTATTTTAAATCTTAAATGTATCGCACTCCCACTTTGTGGTACCTGAGTCCCTTTTTTTTGCTGGCGACCTGTTGTTGCGGATTTCCTTAAGGGTGAATTCGTTTAATAATGTCCTTGCCATCTGGAAAGTTCAAACATGCAGAATCCGTATTTTTCACGTGCACATTCAAATAACATTTTAACTAAGTGTGATATGCCTTGCGGTTAGGTAACGCTTTTCGAGACCTCACTATTATAGCCCAATGAAGGCATGCAATGCACATTTACAATTCCGACTCCGAAGAAATTATTTCCTACTACCTTCAGTCTTTCAATAGCAAACTGATTTTGCTTGTCTGCTAACGTCATTTCGATTAGGTGAGCCGTTGGCAATTTAATGAAGCTTTATGAAGGATTTTACGATTTAGGTTCGCAGAGTGGCGTTACGCGGAAAGGCCATCACGAATCTTGATCCACCATTGCCGGTATATGTTTGGCTTTATTTAAAAATTACGTTTATTAGAATACGCTATCTAGAGATCAAGATAAGGATGAGAGGCTGCAAATGGCAGAGACACCATACATGTTTTCGCGTAAATCTTCCTGATATTTTACTAGAGCAAACTAAAAGACACTTAAACTGTGAAAACGGCTTGTCAGTAAAAAGCACCAATTCAAATATACCCTTACCGAAACCCGATTAAACAGCAAACGGGAACAAATTAAGTTTTTAATTACTTTACAATGTGAATGGCTCTAGCGTTTTGAATGAAACATGTTTAACTTTATAACTGCTGATAGGATTACATATGGCTTATTGCTTTGAAATAGCCTTATGAAACTTAGCAGTTACGAAATTTGGTTTGACAGGAACAGGAAAAACAGTATATTTTTGATCAAGCAATTAAGCAACGGATCGAGCAATGAGGCGCTCTGCTCATTTTTAATGAAGATGCACTAAGGAATATTGTTTGTCGTTTGCGTCAAAGTAAAACCATTTAAAGATGTCGCAGGTTTTCTACATATCCCAAAATAACAAAATGAACACAGGCAGGGAAGGCACAGAACACGTTAATAAAACCTAATAAGCGAACAGATTTAGACACCAAATATAGTGTTTAACATTCTGCCCCTATGAATAGCGTGACATTTTTTAAAATTTAAATATTTAGACATACAAATTAGTGAAAACTGCAGGTCTATATCCTGTAACGATTAAAAACTATGTGGAATAAATTAAATTTTCAGCACGACTTGATAAGGAAGTCAATATTTTTACGCCTTGAAAGACTATTGGAATAACTTATCTAATATAATTGCACACTGGTGTAACCAAATTTTGACATCGAAAAATATCAACGAAGCTGGACGAATACGTGCATTGCGATTGTCAACAGGTAAATTGTTCTATGCATTTCACGTACTAAAAAAAATAAGCCAGGTTTTACTGCTTATTTGGGCACTTTACATGATGAATTTTTAGCAATGACACTTTTGAGTACTTTTTTCTGAGATGTGGATAAAACAACACAATTGGTCATAAATTACACTTTTTAAAAAGTATTTGTGCTATCGACATTTTATGATATTTTAACGTCAAATAAATTTGAAGTTTAAGGTTTATTTATAAAAAAACTGTTTTTTTCGTGCAGTTAAGGTTCAGCAAGTCATCCTTAAATATTGTATTCCAAAAACGTGTTGCTTAAAAGAAATACTCTTATTTATAGTCAGAGGACTGCTCATGCCGATAAATTTCAATTCAATTATAATCGTATTTGCGAGCTTTGTTTACCATTTATGCTGTGTAACTGCCCGATAACATCAATTTTCAATTTTGTATAGCCCAACATTGTGTATTGTAACTCAGAATATAGAAAGTCAACGTAACCTTATTGGGGGATTATATGCGGCTTGCTGAGTGTAAACAATTTACACAAATCCAAATAAGCTGTGGTTGGGAATAAGAAAACCTTTTGAATCCTTAGAATAATATTTCTTTTAGTAAAGCCATTTAAACACGTAATAATATTGCAGTTCAGTACAGTACAAAACATTTTTTTGACTCCTTTCTCAAAACATATCTTACAATTTACAATGACATTCACAATAATATCGTATCGTGCGTCTCTTTTGCGGATGGCAAGAAAATTTTAAAATGATAAGATGATATCCATTCATGATTAAGTAATTTGTGGATAACGCTGCAGTATATTCAGAACGCAAATCCCGTTTAAATTTACGTGTATATTCGAAAACCAATTTTACGTAATTGTGTTAATTTACAGAATTTTGGACGCTGCCTGCATGATCAGGTGGACAATTCTGCTAGTGCATTATGCATCAAGTTTTTTTGCCAAAAATGTGCGCAACGTAAAATGAACCATTTAGGGATAGCCTATTAGCATACCAATGCAGTTTGCACAATTTCTGCGCGATTTCACTGCAGTTTAACGTCCGTCAATGGACAATTTTCTGGGCCATTTGCGTTTATATTGCGTTTCCTATTATTCGTTGTCATTTGGTGACAATAAAGCAAAAATACGGAATACATTAAGAAGACGTAGACGCAGCCGCTGTGATAAGAGGGTTATTCGTTTGATGTTTCGCTTTCAAGCACTTACCCATCAGCAGGGATTGTATCAAATACGGGTAGCTCATGTACAGGGAGTTTCCAAATTTATAGGATGACGTTGCTTAGCTAATACACACCTCCGGCAATTTAAAGCTCCCCTTTAGTGAGGATGACTGCGTTCTGGTGCATTTATTGTTTGAGGGGCGGCATGCGGGTAGTTATCCGCTAAAAACGTCATCAACTGTGTTGGTGGTTGGCGTGATGATTGCTGGGCCAACAGGCTCACTGGCACTGGTGTTTTAAACACGGTTGGCCTGAGCATTCACAGAATGGCAGATTGCTCTTGGCATCATTATAGGTAGCAGAGCAGACGTCCCCAGATGTTGTTCCGGATTACAAAGGCAACACCAGCGTCGCGTCGGTCTGTTTTTGTCCGGCCGCTCCAGAAGAAGGTGTAGCCGGCACCCACCTCCTCCAGCTGACCCTGCTCAGAAAATCGAGTCTCGCTGAAAGCAGCAATGTCCACCTTGTAGCGCACCAGTTTCCGAGCGACTAGCGCCATCATTCGTTCCGGCTGGTTGCTCCTAGGATTGTCTATAAGGGAAACCAACATTCCGTTCCCTATTACTCATTGTCAATCGGTGACCAAAAAGAAATATACGGAATACATTAAGAAGAAGTATAGGCACTCGCTGTGATAAGAGCGTATTTTGTCTGATGTTTCGCATTCAAACCCTAACCCGTCGTAAATGAGGCAGATAAGCAATGCCAGCAAATATAAGGGAAACTGGAAGGTCCACATTAGCTCATAAGCCTTCAAGTCACCGATGCGACAGCTCTTCTCCTTCTACTAATACCTCTGAATCTATTTGCAAATGCAAGAATACCTAATAAATGGTGGTTTATCATGATTCCTAATTTTCGGACATGCATCTCAAAAAGCTGCCTTGCCCTCACCGGAATTCTAGCCAATTTCATATTCACCTGTAAAATAAGTTCACAACTGTTGCATAGAACGCACCATTCATGTTTACTTAACCGATCACCCATGTAAGAAAATATTTCATGTTAAAATTCGCAGTAAACTCGACATACTCAATTGAGACATCCATTGTCTTTTTTTCCTGTTTTGGTATTTCTGTCTACACTAAGGGTAAAATGACGTTATTGGTCGACTGCTGTTGGTCCACATTTATGCTAATTGTATTGGGCTTCTTTCTCATTCACCGCCGATTGTTGCACTGATGGTATCATAGTCGGCTACGGTGTTTTTTGGATGTAGTTCCAAGTTTGCTAAGCCCATTCCTGCTCTGATAGATTATGGAAGCAACGTTACTGTGGTTCCGAGTCTCCCAGTAACAAAAATCATGCTAAACGCTACGTATTCTTCAGTTTTCCTACTACATTGTTTGCCCATAAACCAATAAGAGGACAATTTTTATAAACCCATCAGCACGGACTCTCATCGAGTCGGATATTAACCGTGTCGGCTGTTTGTGAACAGATTCAAGCAATTTCTGCAAATGCTGAGTTATCTTACCAAACTTATTCGTTGAATGCATCATACTTCGAACATTCTTGATAAAGATCTCTCATCCGAATTCATATATCACCGCAAAAGAAGAACAAATCCAACCTATATAGTCACTATCTCATAGTAGCACGACATAAAAGGCTTTCCGCCTCAAACATAGGACGAAAATTCATAATGGTGAAGGCTGATGCAAAAATGTCGCGCCGGACAGGATTGATCCGGCGACTCCATGTCCGTAGGCAGAAAGATGCTAGTGCTGATGATGGTAGTGCTGAAATTGCTGAAAGTGCTGAACGGGTTGTTCTTATTGTAACGTCCTGGTTGGTAATCTTCCAATTAACAGGTCGTTAATTGACCACTTGTTCCGCGAAATACAGTGACGAAGGTCTACACGTGGAAGGTCGTGAGCTCTTTTATGTATGGTCCAGAGCCTGAGACTGGAATACCCACTTCTGCCTTTCAGCATCAGGCATGTACAAGTCGCAGGTCCAAAGGACTCCCATTAGTCAGATTAAAATCAAACCCTACAAATTCGAGCATCATTTTTCACCTGAACTTTCTAGGGTCCGCCCCGTGACGAGGTGTTTCTATTGCTCTTAGTTTTAGACAGAATATGGTCAGCCTATATTTTCATGTCGCACTAGTCTATAACTATTATATATTGGGGCACAGCCACGTTCAAGAAGCAGTAGGAAACTAGGCCAATAATTAAAATGGAGATTGCAGTCGGCGTGCATGAATTATAAGCGGGAGACAATTTAATTACCAACCACTTTATTAACTAAAGATGGCCTTGCTGAGAAGATAGAGATGAATTGCGGCTGGCCCTGTAAACTGAACTGGGGTTGGGTACGACTAGTTGATGACGCCTAATGAAACATAAATAGCTATTTTCGTTCCCATTTTGTCGGTTTAAGCTTATCAATGAATACCACAAGTCATTATGTGACTGCCTGCGAGGGTTCAAATGTAATCTTCAAGGACGCAACGGAACACACACGTTCTGTTACCAAATTGGTCAACGCCACCCTATCATCATCCATATTTCCGATCATAAACGACAAGAAAACGGACCCTTTGTTCGAGGGAATTTGTGTTGCAATAAACGGCCGAAGGACGCGGGTTCGAATCTCAGGTGATCAATATCTGAGATTGAGTATGACAGGCTGATAAAGGCTGGTTCACTCTTCCTTGTTTTTGTCAGTCCCACCATAACCTCATCAACCCACCAGCCAGCACCACATACATTTAAGCAATCAGAAGTATTTGTCCCTGGGTAAAAATAGCAGAAGTAGGAGAATTCGCTGAGACTGGAGTGTGAGTTGCCGAGGTCTCAAAAAGCGAGAACGGCTCTACATGACTCCATACATGTTATCTTGCGAGAAATAAAAAATAAATGGTTGGTATGAAACAGGTATCGGAACACTTATGTTAATAAAAGCGGTCTTGCATAAAATTCCAGATAGTATAAAAGTTATCGCTCCTTAAATCTACCTCCATTACTAACCCTTACCCCAACTATAACTCTGAACACAACGTTTTAACCCTGAAATTAAAGCTATCCTTAACCACAAGATTAACCTTAAGACGAGGCCTACTCTCGCAGCAGTTTTTTGCAAGGCCTCTAGAATAGGAAAAAAGGTTCATAGTCCATGGTGGGCTTTTCGAAATTGAGCCCATATTTTTTCTGCTCTCCATTCGCATGTGAATTTGCCTATATGCAAATCGTTTCGCCTACTTCGCCCATTATATACCGAATTTTAACCGACTTTGTTTATTCCAACAAAAATGATGAGGACATCAGTTCACGACGCTGGCACCGTTTTGAAGAGGTTCAATTTGATCTTCATTTTGAGGCTCATTCAAGTACGATTTTTCATGAAGTCAATAGTTGCAACCTTCGGTCATTCATTGTGATCCTCCGGTGTTATGTGTTCTGTCTGCCATGTCTAATTCAAGATGTAAAATATATATTTTTGGTTGAATATTTTAGAAATATACTTTGAAGATAAAGCATCCTTCTCGCTTTAGTGCCCAGGGGGTCTAGAACATGGGGTCATTAATTTCATGTCTGAATTTAAACCGCACGCGTCAGTCTGCATACCGAAGTTTCCACAAGGCTTTGCTCTGGGAAGGTACTGCAATGGATTACTAATATGACTCCCTAAGCAGGCACGAGAAAATAGAAACTGTAATCATTATGGGAAGCATTGCAGACGTCCCAAGATGTCGTTCCGGATTGCAAAGGCAACACCAGCGTCGCGTCGCTTTGCCTTTGTCCGGCCGCACCAGAAGAAGGTGTAGCCGGCACCCATCTCCTCCAGCTGAAGCTGCTCAGAAAATCGAGTTTCGCTGAAAGCAGCAATGTCCACCTTGTAGCGCGCCAGTTCCGGAGCGATTAGCGCCATCATTCGTTCCAGCTGGTTGCTCCTAGGATTGTCTAAAAGGGAACGAACACTCCGTTCCCTTATAACTCATTGTTAATCGGTGACCAAAAAGCAAAATACGGAATAAATTAAGAAGAATTATAGGCACTCGCTGTGATAGGAGCGTATTTTGTCTGATGTTCCGCATTCAAACCCTACCCCGTCGTAAATGAGGCAGATAAGCAATGCCAGCAGACATAAGGGCGACTGGAAGGTCCACTTTAGCTCATAAGCCATCAGCAGGCAGTCATACCCAAACGCAGGTTATGCAGAACACGAGGCTTGAAACCGGAACTGTTTTTCAGAAGTTTAACGCTCCAATTCTGAGGGTACGGTACCCAGTTTACTTCGTGAATTTCGAAAATCGCTAAAGGAACTCCCATGTCACGTTTTGTCTTTGGCCTCGCACGTGCGCCCCGCCAGTAGGCACACAGAGCCTTATATAAAAGTCAAAGAAAAAGCCAGCTGAATAGAATGGCGACTTGGTTTACCATGCGTTAATAATTAGCCCGACATACCCAAGGACAGGTTTTACTTCACCCGAAGTTCCCACACGCAAACTTTTGATCGGAAGTTCAAAGCTCGTGGACTCACCTCTTAGTGGTTGGGGTTTGATGTTATAATCAACTGGTCGCCAGCCCAAGCCTCGGATTGTGCATAATCTGGAGTTATTTAGGACTGACTGGTGAAAGTTACTGCGCTCAGTATGATAAATCCTACCTAAATTTTATTTGCAGTCTTTTTAAATCTACTACTTATACTTTTAATAATACTGCGACTATTATTAGTAATATTACTAAAATTACTAATACTATTCCCCTCACTACGAGTGCCGGTGGACCTCGAAAGATAGCAAAAAATAGAGCGGAATAAATAAGTTCCGTTTAGGATCGTCGACCATTTTTTCAAGACATTTTTGTAAATCCAATTTAATTTGGCAGGACAATAAGCCTATGGTTCATTTTTAAGTGTGTTGTTATTCTTAACGACAAGACGCTGTGTGTGCCTCGGATGGGGAACCACTAGCTAATGGTGGCTAATGAGACAAATATAAGCCTTTCTGTATCACTTGACTTTGTTTGAATTTTTGTTATGTCGTTCATGAGCAATTGTAAAATAACATACCTCTATGCTGAACAAACTGATATTTTATCCAATGTCTTATATTATTTAAAGATGCAAATGTGATATTTGATGGCATGTGCAAATGGCGACCAGGTGTTAATTGACAATTACAGATGTTATCTAACTCCTAGTTTACAGAAACCGTTAGTTTTTAATCTCTTATTTTTTAGTTTTACTCTACATTTCATGTGATAATTTTAACGACACAGAAAACAATAAAAAAAGTTAGTAATCGTCAAACGGTCAACGTGTTGCAATTTTTTCTAAATCACGTATTAGCAGATCAACACAACTTTCAATTTTAGCAGTCATTGTGCGAAAGATCTTGTGGGCGTTTGCAAATGATATACCAACATTGTCCTTTAAATAAATTATTGTTTCAACGGCCGACAGCCTGTTTATGACTCTTTTTTATGGGCTTACATGCGAGTGCGAATAGAACTTGAGATCAGCGGGTCAGCGCATTCATCTCAATATATATATTTTTATTCACTACAAGCGATCACGAAGTGATTAAAGCCATTGCTTTGACACTTGCATACTACCGGGTAACTGAGACCACGTTTAATGGCTCGCCTATTTCTTGGGAGCCCGGACAGGGTTTCTTGCTAGCAACCAGCTAGAGTAGTTGCTAATATATTTCGAAACATCCTTGTTCAGTAAATTTCTACGCAAAACGTAACTTTACCTATTAGAAAAACCTGCAATTGAAGCACGGATTTCCGACCTGAGCATTGAAAATGTCCTTCAGCTACGTTTGCTATTCCATGCGGTTAGGCAACGATTAACGAGACCTCGTAAATATGGCCCAATGAAAGCATGCCACATGCATTTACAATTCCGACACGTAAGAAGTACTGATTTACGACCCTCAGTCTTTCAATAACAAACTGCTGTTGCGCGTCTGCTAACGTCATTTCGATTTGCTACTCGCTTTGCAAAAGTATGATGCTAAAGGAAGGACTTTGCGATTTTGGTTTGCAGAGCGGCGTTACTCGCGTAGGCCTTCGCGAATCCGATCCAACATTCTCCTCAAATGGTTGGTTTTTATTTTACGAATACGCTTCTTGGCATGCGCTCTTTACCGATCGATATAATGATGAAAGACTGCCAATGGCAGAGTCGGCAGAAATGTTTGCGCTGAAATCTTTCTGATGCTTTAATATAAAATAGAAAAACACACCCTGTGAAATAATAGTATATGTTCTGGGAATGCCTTAAATGAAAATAACTATAAAACCGTCACCGCTGTAACGATTTCAACTGTGTAACGGTACACCTTAAGAGACATAAGGCAAATATCCAAAAATATCAGGGTAGAAACAGCTTGTCATTAGAATGCCCCAATTCAAATATACACACACCGAAACCCGATAAAATGGAAATCGGAAAAAAATGTAATTCCTTTATTACTTAACAATGCAAATGGCTTAAGTGATTTGATTGAAACCTGTGAAACCTTAAACCTGCTGATATGAGTATATATGGCTTAATGTTTTTGAAAAAGCCATATAAAAAGTATAATTCAAGAAAATTGGATTGACAGGTACATGCTAGCAGTATATTTTTATTAAGCAATTAAACACCGGATCGAACAAGAAGGCGCTCTGCTTATCTTTGAATGTAGATGTACGTCGGAAGGTTGCTTCTCCTTTCGTTAAAGTAAAACCATTTACAGATGTCGCAGGTTTTCTACATATCCAAAAATAATGTAATGAGAACAAGCATGTAAGGCACACAACAAGTAAATAAAATCTAACAGGCAAACATATTAAGACACCAAGTATAGACTGTGCAACATGCTGCCCCTATGACAAGCGTAACATTTAAAATATGAATATGTAGATATACAATTAAGTGAAAACTGCAGCTTCATATCCTATTTTGATTGACATTATACGGAATAAATTACATTTTCTCAAGACGTGCTTTAGTGAGCCAATAAATTCATGTCCTTAAAGACTATTGAAATAAATTATCAAATATAACTGCCCGTTCGTGTAACCAAAGTTGGCATCGAAAAATATCTTCGAAGCTAGACAAATGAGTGCAGTGCGATTGTCAACAGGTAAATTTTACAATGCGTCTCACGTACCAAGGTTTGACTGTTAATTTTGGCCCATAACATAATGCATTTTTAACAATGCGACTTTTGAGTAATTTTAATGAGATGAGGATAAACAACACAATTGGTTATAAATTACTTTTTTACAAATTATTAGTGCTATCGATTTTTGAATCCCTTTCTACGTCAAATGTAGTTGATATTAAAAGTTATTTTATGTTGAAAAATTTGTTTTTGTGCAGTAGTAGGTTCAGCAGGTCGTCTATAAATATAATTTTCCGGAAATGGGTTGCTAAAAACATATATTCTTATTTATAGTCAGAGGACTGTAAACGCCCTAAAATATCAATTCAACCATCATCGTATTTGCGAGGTTTGTATACACCTAATGTTGAGTAAATGCCCGATCACATCAATTTTAACGATCATATACCCCAACATTGTGTATTGTTACTCTGAATAGAGCAAGTCTGCGTTTCCATATAGGGAGATTATATGCAGCTTGCAGAATGTAAAAACCTAACGCAAATCCATCTCAGCTTTGTTTAGGAATAAGAAACACATGTTGAACTCTTAAAACAATCTTTATTTTAGTAAATGCATTAACATGTGTAATAATATTGCAGTTTATTACAGGAATAAACATAAATAAGTACAACAATTTAAAATGACATTGAAAATGAGGGAGAGAATCATAAGTTTTTCTATAATATTCTCTGGTGTGTTTGTTTTGCTCGGGTCAAACTGATTCTCAAAACCCAATTTGGATAAGGTAGTTGATTTCACTTGTTAATAGATTGGTGCTTGTAGACCATGATTCAACCCACTCGTCGCTCATGCAATTATCAGCTCTTGGGAGGATTTTGGCTTCATCTTACGAGAATTTATCGCCAGTTCTAACCAATTTTGGCGCAAATTGATAATTGGCGTCATTTCACTACACTTTTGCCGCATATTCGGCAATTTGCGTCCGAAGCAGTCTTCTGGTTAGCCAACGTACTTGCTTTGCCAAAAACTGCACAAAGTCGTATATTTATTGCCTCAGCAGTGGGTCCTTTTTTCTCATTACCTGACGCCGAATGGCGTCGTCGTGTTTGCGGGCGACTTCAACTCCAAGTAGCGCGAGAAGGCGCCTGACGACTCCGATAAGTTTCTTTCGTATGGAATCTCATGGCATTGTTTATGTTCGTTGCGTTTTTGACGTTTGTCACGTTTGCGCATGCACTGATTAACGGGAGTTGTGTGGGTAGCCATTTTCTCTGAAACAACCATCAAATAAGTTGTAGATCGGCAAACGTGTTTTCCCGTTCACTGTATTGCGCCTCTACACGCCAATAGAGCGTCCTTACGCAACCGCGTTTGTGGCTGATTGGGTGGTTGCTGTTAAAGTTCAGTACTTGCATTGCATATTCGCTTTTCTTAAACACATTTGTACTTTAGGACACCACAATCTAAGCGACAGACAAGGACGTTGAGGAAGGCCAGCTGGTTGTCTTCTTCCTCCTCCATCGTAAATGTTATGTCCGGGAAGACGCTGTGTGAGACTATCTTTGAACGTAATCACTCTGATCTCAGTTCGATGACGACGGAAAATGGCATCCACATACTGAGCCAAGAATTTCGGTTTGTGGTGTTGAAAGAACAGCGACTCCAACCGTTGTAGGACCGCCTCATATCAGTCGGGAAATCGGCAAACTATTGGTGTTTCCCTTCACCTGCACGTAGAATGTTCCGTCAAAACGTAAAGTACATCCTGAGAGAGAAACGTGAATAGCGAAGACTTGGGTTTTTCCGAGGCGATTCTCGGGTTCATCGTATTTC
>WEDG01012293.1:0-13359 GCA_017591395.1 Schistocephalus solidus | reverse complement strand
TATATTTGATCAAGGTCTCCAGGATTTTCAAAGCTGCGGACAGTGTGTTGATTGGCCGAAAATCGTCAAATGACGTAGATTGGCCGTGTTTGGGGATAGGTAGAATGTGCGATTCCTTCCATACACTGGGAAAGGTTTCACTTTTAAGAGCTAGATTAAATATCTTACATAGAAGTGACGGGAAAATATCATTAGCATCCGCCTTTATAATACTGATCGGTACGCCATCTGGTCCAGGACTATAAGATTGACGAAAACTTCGAATGGCCACTGTTACGTCCCAGAGGGTAAAAGTTATGGTCTCGAGGACGGCACCGGTCCAAACCTGGATGGGTGGAGGGGGAGCGGTCGAATTTTCAATAAATGTTCTGGACAAGAAAACGTTAAAACTATCAGCCGTCAATTTGTCACCAACTACAGGATTGCCAACGGAGTCCAGTAGTACGGGATGCCATGTTTTACTATGGGTTCTTATTGCGCGTGAAAAAAGTTTCGCTACATTTAACGAACGGTTTTCGACATATTTGACCTCTTCGGCTAGCCTCTTGGCCTGCTCAAAAATACGGTGAATCAAGGGAAGAATGGAAATTTCGTTTTGCAAATTGAATCGACGAGAGAGTTTACGCAACCTACGGCGAAAAGATAAAGGGAGATAAACCTCATCCGTGACATTAATTAGTTTCTTACGGGGAACAAAACGAGAAATAAGTGGATATAAAACTTCGTAAAGCATACCGGTACAGGTGTTCACATCCTGACACATAAAGAAATTAGACCAGTCGTGGGAGTTAAGATGTATAAATAATTCTGTCGAAAGCGCTAATCGAAAATCAAAGAAAAAGCTATATTTTTTGGAAAGCGTTTCATCGATTTCGAGTTGAAGTGTAGAAACAACGATATCATGGTCTGAGCTCCCAAGTGGGCCTAATGATGACACTGTCAAAGGCAGGAAACCTCTGTAACTGTGGAAAGATTCTACTGAATTAGCTGTATTCGTGACGCCGTGACAGTTTTTCCGGAAACAGTTTGGTTGTATAGATTTGAGCTCAGTATAGTTCAGTGTATTTCGGGGTAATGAGCATTGTCATTTAAGACCCTATTAAAAAAGGTAAACAACATATTCCAGGTAACATATATGTTACTGTAAATTAGACAGTAACATATTCACATGCAAAATCGTTTTGCAACAATGGATCTAGTCACAATTATCCCGAAGGATCAGTGATTAAATACATCGAATAATAGATATCACCATTCGCTGTAGGTATGGTCAAATGTCTGCTTTGATAAACCAGGATGTAGCAGGATGAACGGTAACTTCCAAGATAATATAGATCCCAATTAATGTCTGAATGCGTCTGTAGTGTTTACCATTATAACGTCCTCGGGGAGTCCGTTTCAGGCACTGACGGCATACTGTGAAAGGAAGTGGCGACGAACATCCAGGTGCGATAAGGTTACTCAAAATTTGAGAGTATTTATATGCAGGTAAGGTGTTATGACCAATAAAAAGAAGTCTTGGAAGTGTAGAGGACAGTTTTAATTCCCCAGAAGTCAGTTTTTCTGTATGAGATTGCCTCGGGGTTGCCTGTACACAAGCAGGAAATGTTTAAGTGCTTCATGTCTAAATTTGCATGGTTAAGACTTTAGACCCCATACGATATTTTTGCACCCTCTTATGACCCCATTCAAGTAGCTTTTACTCTTTTTTAACCACAGTCGCCACCTCTGAACTCTATATTCTAGGTGTGAACGAATAAACGGCCCGTATTCTTGCCAAATATTTGTTTATTCATATATCCGAGAGTTCTTTTAATGGCAAAGAGAACACTCTTCGCCTTTTTGGCCGTCCTGACACATAAGGTGTAGGACTTAAGGGAAGCCAAAATAGAGATTGCTAGGTCCCTTGTTGCGGATATATTTGACAGGCACCTTCAATCAAGTAATTATTGGTCAGAGTTACCCATCAAGCTCGCCTTCTTCGTTTTGAGCTGCAGCGCGACACATTTCTCAAAGCTGAACTTCATCGACCATTTATCGGACCAATCACACAAGTGGTTGAGTCCATCTTGTAACGACATTGACATAGATTTGAAAAAGTAATGGTCCAAGAACGGAGCCCTGAGACACACCATTTACAACCCGTATTAAATTTCATTTCGCATAACCATTGGACTGCGATCAGCCTAAAAAGAAGTCTTCTATCCAATTTAGTTAATTCCCCTTATTATAATAAGTTTACTGATAAATCGCCTCTTGGGCACCGTTTATCTCCTTAAGAGACCAAAAAACTAAAATAAACTCCCTCGTTTCCAGATTCTCGAAACTTGTAGAACACCCGGTGTTGTGGAACACTATCAAAGGCTTTTTGAGTCGATTTAGATGACATCCACGTAAGATTCTTCATCTAATGAGCTGGACCACTGCTCCATTGAATAGAGCATACATCGAAAATCCGTGTTGGGCATTATCACGGTAGTCTATGAATTCGAGAAACTTCATGCTTGCCTTTTTGATTATCCTTTCCATAACTTGGCACCAACTGCATGTTAGGCTCACCGGTTCATAGTTTACCGCGCTGGTTCCGGATGCACCCTTGTGGCAAGGTATATATTTGCTACTTAATTATCATAAGGGAGGAGGATTCGTGCAAAGCACGACTGGAACATATGCTATATTGGTACAGACAGTTCGTTAGCAGGCTCATTTATTACTTTCGCTAGTATTTGATCGAGGCCCAGAGACTTAGCTTAACTGACTGCAAGAAGTTTTTTCCTCGCATCTTCTTCTGTGAATTGAGTTTTTCCATCAATGCATAGATACTCGCCGTATGTAAGTCTGTTTGGTTAAAATTCGCTTCATCCATGAAAACAGATGTGAAAAACATACTAAGGATTTCTGCTTCATCCTGATTTTCAGCAATGTCTTGGTTATGTTCCCAATCAATATTGCGACTGTTTCTTTATACTTCAACGTACAATTTGTGAAGAGAAAGATTAAGTTTTGTTTATCTTCGGCCCGTTCAATAATTTTGCCTCAAAATCCTTTCAAAATCAGTGGACACATTTCCTTATCTCGTTCCGTTTTCGTCGAAATTCTTCGTAATGCAGGGGTTGAGCCTACTTAAATTCACCAGAGTTTGTTTCTTCGGTTCAACTTTATCTTAAAATCTCGCGTTATCAAAACGGGGGGTTTGGCTTTTGCACTTTTCAAATCAGACAATTTCGCTGTGTAACATCGCCCATAACTCCCCTTAGGGTTTTGCAATCGACATCTGGACTTCCGGTAAGAATGCATTGCAATTTTAGCAACAATAAGTCACTTCTTTTCGCAGAGAACTTCCCTCGCCAGTAAATTAGCCGAACATCAGTAGTCTCTATTTGCTTATTTTACGAACAGTATACCCACAGCAGCATGCCATGATAAATCTTTCCAAATGGCGCGAGTGATCTACGTTATTCCACACAAATTAGGTCCCTCTAAAGAACGAGGTCTCCTAGATTCGCTTTGAGAGTCTAAAATTCTGTAGGAAAAACATATGCATGGTGAGCTTTACCAGTTTGGAGCTAAAGGAATACAACGAACCTTCTACTGATAACATGTTCTAGTCAATCAAGGGCACATTAACATCTCCAGTGATAATTGCATCTTGAGTTTGAGTTGATTTTCTGTCACACACTCAAGTTGAGATAAGGACCATGCCAAATGCACGTGATAATTTGCATCCAGTAAACTTGTGCTTAAATAATGTTAATATCAGTTGGATCGTAACAGTGTTTTCAGACTTCATATAGTGCTATCCAAAAGTGATTTTCAAAGGCTTTGCTTTTTACCGTCAAAATTAAAGTAACCAATGCTTTCAGCATGTAATGTCTACCCAAATCCACTGGACATGATGGCAAGGAGCACGTATGTGCTTACACTAAGTTTTTATCTCTATAGTATGCCCATGCATTCACGTAGGCATGTTGCGTTAGGGTTTTCATGGTAGGGATCATGTATATTGTGCCGACTTGGGAGTTAGGTTTACGTGGTCAGAGATGGTTTTAGGGATAGGAGTTCAGATTAAAGTTGGAGTGTTATGGTAAGGTTATGGGGTTTCGGGTTACCGGTGAAAATTTTTATGCATAATAGCGTATGGTTAAGCTTTGGGGTTATATGTATCGCTTTATGATAATAGTCATGTATAAAGTTGGGGTTAGAGGTAAATGTATGTTTAAGTGGGAAGGATTCGTGTTTCGATTATGTTTAGTTTGAGCCAAAAGAGGTTCAAATTTAGGTTTCTATAAGGGTTAAGGATTGTGGTTAATTTTTTCTTACCGAATACAGTTAGTGCCATAACCCGATGTGTAGACGGAAGAGGAGAAGAGCAAGTTCAGGAAACAACCACTTTATTCACAGCCTACGAAATTACGGAGTTTCTTCTTATGCAAAACTCGCCTTATTTCTTTTTAGCCCTGAGCGTTCTGGCGCATTCCTGCATATCCCGTGTCAGTTGCGAAGGTCTTTCCAGAACATTCCGGCCTATAGCGTTTCGTTCTGCCACAGGTTTTTAGTTGTGTGCAAACATATTGGCACAGGTTTCAAATTCACGTTCGAATTTCTGACCGCTGAGAAATGTATTTTCTTCAAGAATTTTTGCCTACTGTACGCTTTATTAACTTTTCAGTAGCAAGAAATGGATTCCAACCAACGATAACTCCGTCTTCACAACTGTTCAAAAGGATTTTCACAGAACAAGGACATCCATCGAGTCGAACTTCCCTCGTTACTGCTGTTTGTGCTCCGAGAGAACCTGATTATCTTTCAAATAAACTGCTAGATCAACTTGTGCAAAGGCTAAGTAACCTACTGCACTTCGTCTTGGAATACATCATATTTCGAATATACTCGATATATATCTCTTTTCTTAATTTGTGTACCAAAATCTTTGGACAAATATCTCTAAATTATAATAGCAGAACGACGTCAAAAGCATTCCACCTCGTGCATAGGAAAACAATTCATATTAGAAGTTTTTTCTTTGCGCAAAAGTGAAGTAAAAAAGGACGCGTGGGGCATGATCGGGCCGGGGACATTACCCTCACATGACAGACACGCA
The DNA here is from genome assembly GCA_017591395.1 of Schistocephalus solidus. NCBI lineage: Eukaryota > Metazoa > Platyhelminthes > Cestoda > Diphyllobothriidea > Diphyllobothriidae > Schistocephalus > Schistocephalus solidus. Next base: position 8,258 of record WEDG01012293.1, on the reverse strand, counting down.
CCCGACTGCATCATTGTCGAAATTTCTGCCCAGCGATGCGTTCAAACAGCCTTATTAATTGGCTACGGACGACATACGAGGAAAATTATTGTGGCTGTAGTCAAATGTTAGCCTCCAATTTATGTAAACTAAAGGGAGAAATGAATATTATGAATGATTTTACTCAACAGACTCGCATTTTAGAGGATCGATTGCCAGCATCTATGCTTGGCATAACACTTAGTAGAGCATACGCATATGCTTATTGACATCAACCCTCTCAAGCACCAACCGCTTGCTAAATTACAACTGCATGCATTTAGAGTACTCTTGATGTGTGAGTAGTCGTTTATGTATAATCTTTTGGATTAGCCGACAGCTGCCTGTGGTCCGCATAAAATTATGTAAACCATATTTTTTGAATTTTCCTTATGCATCGAAGAGTTTTCTTAGCCACCTTGTAACCGATAGGGAGTTCAAAGACATTATCCTATCTTTCCCTTGATAAACGGATCTGAACTGAAAACGAGACAACCTACACAACATATCCCCAGAACGTAATAACATGGTTTCTACGATACCAGTCAAGAGTTTTGACGCAGAGCCTCCAGAAACACTCAAGAATAGAAAAATGCGAAAGGCAAGACTACAGAGATGGTTCGCAAAAGCCGAAGGGGAAGATGTCAAACTCACCGGAAGAGCAATTAAAGGCAAAACATGAAATTGATCAAGATATAAAAATACAATAGCTAAACGAAATATAGCAGATAGCCATTAACGAAAATAGTCTCCAGACCGCATGCGCGTCGTCAGAGGTTAATATGAATGAGCTGTCAAACATCGAAAGGACGTCTTAAAGTGGACCCACAGTGGTGGTAACTAACCCTTACAACTCCCCAAGCCCATAGAGTTGAAGACAGTATTCAGGAAGCCCCAACATCAGTCAGACAAATTATTCGACAGAACCCCCTTGACAGAGGTGTCGTGGACAGAGCACAATTAATAATTATCCATGGGCTTCATGAATCAGCCAACGAAATACCAAAATGTAGAGTAAATGCTGATATAATGACCTTGCGGACTGTTTGAGTGAAATAGAGTATAGACTTGAACAAAACATTCATCGGTTTATTCTCGAGTAGTGGCTTGAATTTAAAACCGTATACAATAAATTCATTCCCAGCTTCTATCCTTATTCGAAAAAGGTCAACAACGGGCACCAGTGGCTAATGACCACACAGAAGAGTAAAGTTAACCGCAAGCAAAAGCTGTGACAAACTTAACCCAGGGAAAAAACATCCAGTCACTGAAGAAGCACAACATGCAGAGAAATAGGGCAAAAGGCCTTGTTTTTAAAGCCCGCAAAAGTTTTGAGAGTAACCTGATAAACCGCGCAGCATAAAACCTGAAGGGTTTCTACAAATACTTTAGGTAGTACACTCGAAACAAGGACCCATCCCTTTGTTGAAAACGGATGACGATGTCGAACTTTGCTCGGACGACGAAAAGATTGAGCATCGATCTCAGTTATTTCAGTTGGCTTTTACGAGAGAAACCGAGCTAACTGCTGATAACTATAGCGTGGATGCGATCCTGACAATTGACCCAGTGGTGCTCACAGAAGCTATTGTTCTGCAGGAACTATTGAAGCTGGAAGGAACAAAATCGCGAGGTCCTGATATAATGCCAGGAAAGTTGTTGAAGGAGTTGGCCGTAGAGTTGGCATAACCCCTGTGTCTTCTCTTTCGAACCTCCCTCGCTGAATGTAGATTGCTTCCCGATTGGAAGACAGTGTGGATTTCCCTGATACCTAAAAGTGGAAGTCGGGCTTCCGCAAATAACTACCGGCTGGTAAGTCCTACCTCCATACGTTGCAAGATTAAGGAGCGAATAAACAAACGCGAACTGATGCAGTTTTTGGAGCGACATCATCTCTCTGACGCCTAGCATGGATTACGCAGAGGAAGTTCCTGCTTAACGAATTTGCTCTATTGTCTGGAACGATGGACCGAAGTGGTCGATGAAGGAAATGTGGTGCACGCAGTGAATGTAGACTTCAAGAAGGACTCTGATAGCCTGCATTACCAGCGTCTCCTATAGAAACTCAACCATATAGGGGTAAAGGGGAAGATTTTGAAGTGGATTGAAAAAATGTTTGATTGGGCGATCTCAGGTTTCCGTCTTGGCGATCAACAATCGGCGGAGGTGGCGGTTGAGAGTGGGGTTCCTCAGGGCTCTGTTCTAAGTCCTATCCTCAACCTTATATGTATTGATGACTGCATAACTGAGTTGGACTGTGAAATTACCATGTTAGCTTTGGAAGGTCACCCAAAACGAAAAAAATGAAGCAAAGCTACAGTCAAACATGCATCGACTCGAGGAATGGTCAAATTACTGGCTCCTCCCATTCAATACTAATAAATGTCATATTATGCGGATTGGCAGAGCCAGCACCATGCACCAGAGAATGTACCATCTGACCACACTCGGCTACCAGACGAAACAGCTCAGAAAGATTAAGGGGTGTGGAGCAAGCCATTGAAGCCATCGTTTCATTGCTGCAAATTTGCAAAATCTTTAATGTCAGGCTTGTATGTAATTAAACGAGCGTTTGTAAAGTTTGAACAAATGGGCGTTAATAAGTTCTTTGGGATATTTGTGCGACCGCAATTGGAATTTGTCATTCAAGCCTGGAAACTGTGGGCAGTCGAAGAACGCAGCACTTCTGAAAAAGTTCAACGACGTGCGACCAAGCTTGTTCAAGGACAAGAATACCTGCCTTACGAGACACGATTGTCCAATCTTGATCTGCTTCCTTTGGACTACAGGCAGAGGTGCGGCGACCTAATGCAAGTGGTTAACATGCTGCGGGTTCAGGAATGTTGTCTCGCATCAAATGACTTCTTTTGGCTGGTCAATATCACTTCTTTTAGAGGACATCCTCTCAACTTACATGTTACAGTATTAAGGCTGGACGCAAGGTATTTCTTCTCCAGCCTGAAATACTCTGCCTGTGGACTCATAATGTCCCCATCCGTTGACACCTTTAAGCGGAAGTTTGATCAGTACATTCATATGCACCCCCACAACATCAGAGGCTAAGCATTTTCCCCAAGCCATCCCAAAGCATAAAGTAACATTTTATAGCACATACTGCTCCCTATTTTTGAGTAAGATTACTTTATAATTGGTACGTCTGATGCCCTGTAGAGTGACGTGAAGATACCCTTTCGTTCAAATTTCATTTTGTGTTGGCGTTTTTAATTTTCTATGTTATTTAAAACAAAAGGAAGCTCATATTCATCGCCTTCCCCCCTAATGAAAGTGAAACCGAACTGAACATAGTCCATAATAAGATTGCTGTAAAATAACGCATTTAGGTCCAAACAACTGACACACAGACAATCGGTCACATAATGGCCTTACTCGTTTAAAAATCGGTTTATTGATATAGCACTGATTGGGCGCCGTCAATCTCCTTCGAATACAGGAAAAAAACCTAAAACAAACGCCTCTTTTCCGTTGCTAATTTAGCTTTGTTTTGACAGTAGGTTAAGACAGCAGTGTTTGTAATGGGAAGTTTGTTTTAATTGAAAAAATCTGCCTTCCAAGGTTTAATGTTTACTTAATTCTTCTCAGTTTTACAACCAGGATTTGGTCTGATGAGCGAATCTAGGAAAGGCAACCGATGCTTTAAGTTTTCAGTCATTATGGAATATTGCTTTGAACAGGTTACTGACATTTTTCAGCCTGATTCTTCGGGTGATAACTTACGTGTCATCAACATAAGGGTGTGAAAATATCGATAAAAATTGAATGAAGGTCATACTCTGTAGCTTTTCTAGGACTAAGTTTGCCATTAAAGCCCGTTTCTTAGATTTCCTTACGGGTTTCTTAGGACAAAACGTTGGTTGTTGTTAAATTAAACATCATCATGTAGTGCTTAATGCTGAGTGGGCTCTGAGTCTCGTCGCTTGAATAAACTTATTAGATAAATCCGGCGGGAAAATGTAATCCCGGAGAATATACTACTCAAACTTAAAGCGGCTGACCGTGCTCTGGCCCTATTCGATCGTATATCAAAAATCCGTTCACTATCTATCCCATTATGGTCAATCGTTGCCCTGATAGCCATCCTTATCTATAACATGGAAAGGTGGGTGAACTGAAATATGGCGTTCTTCCGACACTATTCGACCACCACAGTCTCAATCAGCCTCTTAATTCTTCATCAACCTCGCAGATTAGAGGAATCAATAAATCAAAGTCCGTGTTTCTTTCTGCGGAGTGTATCATAAAAATCTAGCCCACCGCATTTGGCGAGTGAAGGCTTGCGCCAGAGACTTTGAAAGACACTCAGGATTAAGCGCTGCACAGGGCTGGAGCAACCTGTGAGATCAGTAGGACTACAGTATGCAGCCCGGTCCCCAGTTTAATCACAGAAATTTTCTTAAAAACGCTAGAAAATAGCGCTTCATCCAGCATTAATCAGTGTTTTCGATGCCAAGTAAAACACTTTTCTACTTGAGAACGCTTAAATTACCAATTATCAGGCGTTGGAATGAAGAAGATGCATTTATTATTTAATTTTCACAAGATTTAGGTTAAGGAGGATGTGAATTGCCATAATAAATACCCAACTATGATTAATTTAGCTGCGGACATTTCGAGTAATGAATGTCTGTTGGGCTTGTAATCCATTCGTAAATAGACTAGTGTCTGTGCTTTGACGATGCTTTTGTTATCATCAGGAAGAAGATGCGGCAGAAATTCCACAATGCACGCAACCAAGTCTTTGCTGATACACAAAATCACTATGGAAAAATATAAGCAACAGCTATCCACCTACCATGTGATTATCAGGTGAAATCCCAACGGTGAAATCGAGACGATGGTTTCAAGGAGGGCGACATATTCAATGCAGCTTCTCTGTTTTCAGAGAAACCATTCAGTTATTCCCATAAAAAAACCGTACGATAAGGCTTTGAAATCGACTCACACTCACAACAGTGACGTGGGATAAAATGGATGTAATACCTCAATGCTACGCCATAAAATTATGCGAAATGACTATTCGAAGTCATTTATAGGTCAATGCCCTCACGTTTTTCCCATGCTTTAACTTTTCTTGTGACTACACAGGTCAGATTAAGTAGATCTTTGGGTCGGGCATACAGTGCGCAACGGAACGACGATTTTTTACAAGTGACTGTCCACGCCTTTCGAAACGAGCCACTTATTCAATGTCGGAGCGGTAAAAAAAAACCACCAACGCCGAAAGCACGTACAACCATGAACTGATTGAAGTCCGTGCCTCGGCTGATCTGACGGCGCCCAAGTAGGGCCAAATCATTAAACCTATTAGTTTTCACCCATCCAACTGATATATCGATCTGGTGCGGTAGATGGATTCCTAGGAATTCACCTCCAGATCAGTTACATTAATTGCTGATTGGTTGGTACGCCCTATAACTGTCACCTTTTCTATTGCTTTGAAGATGTCTGACGACGGATTCCTTTAGAAGTTTGACAGCTCAAAAAAGGGGAAAAAATTGTCCTGGTGGTGGACCAGCCTTTTACTTCCTACCGTATGTTGATAACGGTCAGCATACCCCGAATTTATTAATACCAATAACCAGTTTAACCTAATAACTGCCTATGAGGCAATTTGATCAGTAAAATTTCCCTGAATTTTTCTAAAGATGAATATATTTCTACTTCTGGGCAAATATTATACCAGTATTCGGACAGGATTATGCGATTTTGCAGACTTCAGTCGGAAAAATTCCATCCTTACTATTGGCAACAATAAGTAAAGTTCCTTTGTTGAGGAAAAAGAGGGCGATTTTTCTTGAACTATGAACACAAGAGATAAAGAAGAATCATTTAACTGTCAAGTGAAAACCGAATTGATGAAATCAGACAGAATGAATGCCTTGACTTTGTAATCAGTCTTCAACGCTCCCTCCGGGGATCTGCGAATAGGGGTTTGGCCCCGGTTTCTTTTAGTGCGCAGTATGTCACCAAAAATCCTGGGGTGCTTCAGCAGGTTTTGAAATATGTTCAGCTCAAAACTCCTTCGAAGCCTTACAGCTACACTTTTCCAAAATTTCCGTTGTTAATTATATTAGCTTAAATGCTCTTCGGTTCCAGTTAACCTATAACGTTTCAAAAGCGATTTCTTTTTTAAAAGATGCCCGAAGGTCCGTGCTCATCCACTTTGGACGGTAAGTGGTTGTCTTTCTCCTAAGAGGAAATTTGTAGTGAAAAATATTTCACAGTAGTGAACTCAGAGTTCTCCAATTGTTCCGTTTCCCACAGAAAATCAGAGCCCTTTCTTCTTATAAGATTGCATTTAAATTTCCAAATTATTATCTCCCACCCATAAGTCAGACATATTTTGGGAAACATTGAGTGCTCGAAAGGTTAGACAATTTGAGCACTTGTCTCTATCGACGGTAAACCCCTTAGTTCGAGTATTTTCTTGTTCTTACGGGCTTGGACAAAATCAAGAAAATTTGACGCTTTTCCTCCCCGAGTCTGTGTTTTGAAAGTAACTTTTAAACAGAGAAGCTTATCCATCGCCCACTGTAGCAATTCATGATTAAAGTTAACTGGTAAGCCCTGCTCGGTCTATGTTTGCCAGTCTATACCAGGAGCAATAATATCCCCAACGATATCTGCATCTTTCTTCTGGCTGGTTTTGAACAGTCCAGATGGGGGAAGGGAGACTATAGTCAGACATCTGGTAAGACGGACGATTTGGCACCGATAGCGTTAGCGGCTGAACGTAGTTAATGGAAATATTGATGCTGAACCTTTTTCACTTCCAGTAGTTGATTAAACACTTCGGCGATGGCAGTAAGCTTAAAGGTGACATAAACCATGACCCCTCCTCCTTTGTTCGGTCTATCTATTTGGAAGTTTTGATAACGCTGGGAGAGCGTTTGGAGCCCGCGAGATTTTTAGTAAGCCACGTTTCTGTGAATGCCACGATTTCTGGCTCAATTTCATCAACCACGGTTCTTATTTCATCCTATTTGTTGAACATGCCTTGGGTAATTGGGACGATTACCTTTGTCGATCGGCTCGTCGGGTAGGCACTGCCTTCATTGTGATGGGTTTTGCCCAGAATAATGAATATTTTATCTAATTTATTGTCTCGTTTTTGATGTTCAGGCCGTTCTCCCCCCTATTCGTCCTCTCCTTCATTTGTCTCCTCAGTTTCCGCATTTCCAGTCTCTCTGTCGGTTTGTAGTCAGGCTGAAATAACCTCAAACGAGTTCCGAGGGGATACCCCTTAAAAAGAGGTAAGGGATGACTTTGAGGCATCGATGCACACGGTTTGCAATCTGCCTGTAAGAAAATCTGAGAGTCATTTCAGCAGCTTTCCTCTTAGTCCGATTTCAGATAATTTATAGATTAAACGCTTGTGTAACACGCGGTCAAACGCCTTCTTATAATCCATGTAGATGACGCAACCATACCATCTTCATCCAGTCCGCGAGTTGACTGTTCATTCGAGAGCAATAATCTGTAAAGTCAAGAGCAAATCTGCCTAAAGCCGTGATAGAGTCCTAAGAAAAAATAATTCTCCTGAAGGAGCTTCATTGTCGTCCTCTGAAGTATTTTTTCCATTATTTTACAGCAAACACAGGTTATATTGACGGGCTGATAGTTTTTGACATCAATTCGAACACAACCCTCGTATATCGGATAGATATTTGCTGTTTTCCGTTTGGATAGCAGTCTACGTACTTGAAATGACGAGTTAAAGATATGTGCTAGAGGTCGGGAACTTTCGCTCGCCAATTCTTTCAAGAACTTAGTCAGTTTATTCTCCAAACTGGATGACTTCATTTCTTTGAGATTCTGCAGCTCTCCTTTCACAACAGATGCCGGAGTGAATATAGATCCAAACACTGAACCAGCATCTGCCAGAGCACTGTTCACATTGTGAAACTGAATATGGAGGCAGAGAACTGGCCCAAGTGTTTTACTTTCTCGCTATTTTCAATAGCTTTTACACCATTACCATCCTTATGTACTGTGACTGGATTCTTGTTTTTTTCATCGACTGTTAATATAATGGATAATGCTGGAGTCATTGTTCCTCTTTGCTTGGCAGATCCATTTTTAGACCGCATTTTGTTGGCGACGAAATTCACTGAGGTTTTCTGAGCACCCATTCTCAGTTTTCTTCTTAAACTGTCTGTTAACTTCTATTGTTAACTAGGCAGAGAAACTAGTAGTTTTTGACACCGTCGTTGAGCAACAAC
>WEDG01012291.1:0-15994 GCA_017591395.1 Schistocephalus solidus | reverse complement strand
GAGACACTTTACAGTTTGGGCTATTTTTATTCTTACTTCCTTTACCATCTTCACAAAAAGGTGGAATCACCTGGAACATCTACGACTGAGCTTACTGATATGCGCATCTCGGAGGTCGAGCACCTATAGTTGGAAATGTTATCCATTCTCGGGAAACAGATTGATATGCATCTTGTTTTTTTTCACTCTGTTTGCTACATTTGGCATTAAATCTGGTCATCCTGTGAGCTTTATATTACCTCTAGGGCTAATAATAAATTGCGTACAGATCTTACAAACATAATACTCTTTCAATCTCACGTTTGATACTGTGAATAAAGCGAGATGTTTAAAAATTGTGTTACGTTCTTTGGATGAATTGTGATGGATGAGGTTGATAATATTCGTTGAAAGCAGCATGCTTTTAAGTATTTGCAGTTATCTAAAATTGCTCATACGTTGTAATTCAGGCGTTCGGACCCTACCGAAGAACTCTGAGCTGCAATGCAAACACATGCCATGAATATGCTCTTGGGCAATTGACCAACCGTATTCGAAATACACTAGACAAAGTATTGAACTGTACGTTTCGAGAACGTTCTTTGGGGAAGCAACAAAAGACACTGTTTCTTCAAACGCTTCATTCAAATGTAGCACATTAATTGCTGAAGAAAACTAAAAATGCTGAACTTTCGAAACGAGAGCATATAGCAGAAAGCACACGGTTACTGTTGCTGGATGCAGGATAACCCAAAAGCTCTTTGCAGTTGTTTCCATGTCGCGAAACACACCTATGGGCATCTAGATTCCAGCAGTGATATAACAATGGTTATGCCTGCGTCAAAGAAACTACATCACCTGCAGTTTGACTTATAGCCCGTGACACAGACGCTTATGCAAGTATCATTCAAATCTGCAAAAATTCTCTACTAATTAATTGTGCCTGGTAGTCATCTGGTGGATTCTAGATTGATTGCTTAGGAAATCCTGCTTGGGCAGTCAGCTTGCTGTATTAGAATTGGTGGATTCCATACGTGGTAGTAAGCTGGGTGGGTAACTTGACCCAAGTGGGGCCTCGTAGCTCAGTTGGCTAGAGCGTTGGTTGTACTAAAGCCTTCCCCTTGCAGGTGTCATTTTTGTCCAGATACTGAAGGTAATTGGTCAGCTCTTCGACATTCTCAAAGTCATCCACATGGATGTAGGAATTGGGTGGTGCACGATTGTAAAATTCCTCCCGCGAAGCCCCATAGACAATCGGAACCATGCCATATCTTTGGAGGGACAAAGGGAAATTATTCGTTTTCAAAACTCTGCATAATGCAGTTAGCTATAAAACCAGGTTTGGTTTCGGCTGACATTCGTCTGTTTTGTTTCACAGATGAAGAATTTGTAAATAAGGTTAATCGTGCAGAAAACTATCGAGCCGTCGGCCGTCATCGAGACACTCAAAACTTTTGTTTTCCTGGATATAATTTATGTGCATTTCATCCCTTTTCGAAATAAAATTTACAGGCTTATCGTGGTTATGTAAGGTTATATCTCAGAACCCCCTAGAATTAAGCGCATCTGGCAGACCACAGAAAATAAATTGGAAATAATTTCAAATACACCATAGCACTCAAAATGATAACATAAAAAAATGTGACTGTATTGCAAGCAGATGTGTATGGTAATTTAGTTGGAAATATTTTTTTCAACTCGCTTTTATTCCGAACGATACAACAACATTTACTTCACATCCATTTCTCTTCTCCAGTCGACAGAAATGGGCCTATCCATGGATGATGGATGAAGTTAGGTGATGATCGACTCACCCCAGAGCATTCACGAAGAATTTCTCTGTGATGTAGCCTTCGCAGTTGTTGTTCTCAAAAGACAGATAGAACTTGTACTGTTTTGACAATACTTTGAAACATTCCCAGCGCTTTTGACATTTCATACCATGCTTTCCGTAAGTGTCTACCTATAAACAATAAGCAAAGGAAGTTTATGCGTCAAAATAGCCATAATTTGGAGCTCGAGAACTCACAAGGATTCAATCATTCACACCATTTGCAACGTCTGCTATTTAGAGTTTAGATAAGACACAAGCTTGCTTTCCTCTATAATCCCTTTCAAATTCTTATAAACGGAGACCCATACCGATTTAACAGTTATACCTCTAAATTCTACCCTTCTTACATTCTGCATTCAATAAGAGATAAGGCTACCTTCAAGAACAAACTAGCATGTTTACGTGGCTGGTTCCACTGGAGCTTTATGCCACGGCCGTCCACATGCATATTCGCGTCTTTAATGGCCATCGTCAACTGAGACTTCCACCGCCAAACAAGGGGAAATGGAAGAGAAAAGTCGGTTCTTTCTATATGAATCTTATTCATCCCTTTCTCAACAATGATTTCTCATACCTTCACATGCACTTAGAAAACACCTTAAACTGTGTGGATTTGAAGGCTGTCGACCATAGAACTAATCAAATTTAAATAATCACTCACTCACACATGGCATGGTTCCACCGGGCCAGAGGTGAATTTATGAAGCTGGAATGCACCGCGATGCCGACAAACCTAACACATCTTGCACATCCATCAAAACTCATCCCCAGCCCTCGCATCGGCACAATCAAACTGCCGCCGCACCGTCACATCATGTATCGTCATCGTCGGTCACTTGAAAATCCCTCACATAGAGACTGGTGTATCAATGCCAATTCATGCAGCACATATGAACTCCCACATCATCACCTGGCACCGACAGTGTTCGTGTAAGTGAAAGTTCGTTTCTTCGGCTCCTCTACATGTGGCTTCTCCGCAACCTGTGAAAGCTGTGCCGCACACATTATGATATACGCATATCCTGGCCAAGTACATAGCTGTAACCAGGTGGTGCAGCATGCGTTAAATGACACACAGACCCACACCATTAGAGCTGGGATCGGTGCCGCTGTCACCATACTTTTTGCGGTACTATCCTCTTTAAGTGTTTTTGTGGACCAAGGAACATGGTGAAACCCTTAGATGTGAATTATCGCCGTGCCAACAAACTGCGTCCTCGCCCACCTCCGGTGTCCTTGAACATGTCATGATTGTCTCCAGTTAAATTGGGAGTAGGGAGTGCGGTAGATGCGGCACAAGACGTTATCATTTTAAGATAATCGGCGTGCCAGTCATCCCGCTTCTTTTCAGCCTGCTGCGAGCTCGCAGTACACATCATCGAACTCGATGCTCGAATAGTGAAAACGTTTGTGTGGACCACGCAGATGATCCACTTACTTCTACTATCTAACACAACCCCGGTATTTTAGAAGGTGAACCCGCTTGGACCTCGACAGTTGCTTGCGAATGCATCGCCGCGTCCTCCTTCACTCTCCACATTGCTCACACATTGTCACTCACCACATCGGCCTACATGGACACATGCACATCCACGAAACCTGCAGTAAATCAACGCATGCCCACCAATATCACGCCTCAGTCCTGTTTTGCTTAAGCGAACTTGCGGCACTAATATGTACCAAGGCAAGTTCGTGAATTTCACCCTGATTTTTTCTGCTTAAGGACGACTGATTTCAAGAAACACCCATTCGAAGCAACTGACAGCCTGAATAACTGAACTTTGCTGTATTTTGCGGATCTACTAAGCCCAGGTTTCCTTTCGTACTAAGAACAATAAATATTCGAAGCGTGCAAAAGTACTACTACTATAAACGAATGTGCTATCTGGCCAGTTTTCCTGCCAGTCATGGTAACCTAAGGTGAAGTGTGTACTTTGAGGGTAAGTTTAAACAAGATGTTTACCGAAACGTATTTGCTTATGGCATCAGCGAGTTCTTTGCGCCGGTTGAACGCCTTCATATCCGACACGACCCATGCAACCATTTTGTTTCTTTGAGAATGATGTGCTGGAATTGATGCAGTGAATTTGTCGTTTTAGCGCCTCACGCTCCCTGGCAGACATGACGCAGTTCGGACGTTTGAAGGCCCGGTAGACAACGTAGTAGACGGAAACTGGGGCAAATGTGTGGTATGTGATTAAAAAGGACAGCTGTATAATTTTTATAAGAGAAAGAAGCGAGTGAGAGGATGTAGCATTCCAAAGTTTTTGAAATAGAGTACAGAAACTAACTGTATAAAAGGAAAATATTGGCATAGTTATAAAAATTATTAGACAATGAGGTAATAACGAATATCAGCAGGAAAACATATTTTTTTGATTAATTCAAACCCTGTTTACTGATAATTCTCAAATTTAAACTGAAAAACGGCTTATATACTTGTTGCTAAGGTTTTGAAACTGCCGGCAGTGAATTATCTCGAGGTATCTTTGCATAATCCTTTGTGCCTCTGTATTTGCTCTTCATTATATTGTACGCAGAACGTTATAGTTGTTTTGAACCAGATTGCCTGCATTTTAAGCAAAAATAAATAATCCTAATGATATTAGACTGTGCGAATAATCCTGTTTAGTTCATAAAAAAAGGTGATATCCTTTTAACAAGACGTATTTTGGCCTGACGTTTTGGCTTCTTACTCGAACTCATCATCATCTGTGAATATTTGCGAGGATGGGTTCGAGTGAGAATCGAAACGTCATGACAACAAACGACTGGTTCCAGCGGTTGCATCTTCTTTTTGAAAGGCTTCCTGGAACTCGCCTGTTCGTTTCTATCACTTGTCCCGTGTTTTTCTGAAACATATGAAAAATTAAAAACAAATGCATTTTTCTTCGATATACAGCGGTCACGTGGCTTCGATATCTGTCGGTTTCCACAAATGGCCAGTAAATGCGCATCCTCTGCTAGAGGCACAAGCAGTTCTTAAAGAGAAAAGCTACAATGTTAAGAAAGTATGGAGAATACCCCGAGAGTGGATGAATAATCCGAAGGTCCCGTTATTGAAGAATGAATAAAAAATGGAGGCCAAGGCTCATTTGACATTTTAGGAGCATGCCATCTTGTCCGACCTGTGTTCAATCGAAGAAAATGGACCCGAGCAACGGGTCTCCTAACCCACAGCCCAGCAGACAATGCGATAAATGTTCACCGGTTTTTTTGGCTTCAACCAAACCCTCGGCGAGCGTGAGTGAATCTGGACTCCAATGACTGTACGGGCGAGAAAAACGGCTAAGCAATTATTACATCAGAACGTATTATTAATCTGCGGACATCGCCTCCTCGGTTAGGAGGCCTCAAGCCTTTACGGTAGCTGCTGAAGCATACTATAAACAATACATTTCGATTGTGTCCCTTAATCGTATTTGCTTGTATATATGGTGTTCAACTGAGTTCAACAGGTCAGAGAACTTAAACGAATGTTCCTATGTTGGTATCTTCTGTGGAACTGCTTGCAGACTCTCGCCAATTCGCTTCTATCAGTATCTCCGCATAGTATCGACAATTCACAAATTACTAATTGAAGCATAATCAACGCTATTAGCTCACGTGCTGTTGATTCCAGACACCTAGCAGACCTTGAGTAGCTCTTCCTGTGATTTTAATGTCCCACCGAAACGTCCTCAGCCAATGAAGCAGCGTCTGCTAGTAACAACAGTAGCAACTTCCATCAGATTACGTCAGTCATGCTATTGAGCCCAGAAGAACCTGATACAAAATTCCTGTTAACTACGATCACTGTTAAATTAACTGTCTGCCATTTTCAGCACACTACTGTCCTCACCCTCTGATATGAGTCTTGTTAACCCGCAATTTTGAGGAAGCCGCTGCCTCTCACTACGCTCTCCTGACCATTACCATACTACGCTCGTTTATAAGCTCAAATCGAGTTCTCTAATCGCTGACGGGGTTTACTCGACCACTTTCCTTATAAATACACTGAAGACTAAAGACAAGGATAAGAAGCAAACCTATGCAGGTCACTTGGTCTTCTGGAAACTATATTTGTAAAATGCGTATTCATACCTTTCGTTTTGCCATTTCTGAAAGCCATGCTACGAACTGGTACGGCTCCGCACTCTCAAATGCCAAAATCATATCTCCATGATCCCGCAAAAAGGAAGGAGGTGGATTAGCAGTGAAGACAGCAAGATGAGCTTTTCGAGCTTCGGTCATATTCAGAGTGTAACGACACCGATAACGGCATCCTTCCGAGGAGACCGGATGATAAAGAATTCTTCTATCCCAAAAGATGAGAGGGAGCGACTTGTTGGTGTCAGAGATCTGAAAAACAAATCGTCACATGAAGTTAAAAGTAGCCAGTTTTGCTCTCCTTCGAACGGCTTATGTAATCTGGCCGTGAACTGCTAAAGTAATGGTTTACTTGCCCGCAGTCGATTAATATGCGCAATGATCTTGCGGCTCCATACTCTGTGTTGCGATTTTGTCCGGGCAAAATTGCTAGCTCTGTGAGGAGGATGCGGGTAACCAGAGGTTCCGGTGACAGCGAGCCAAATTGCCGAGTAATTTTCACGCCAGGAATCGACAACGGGGACGAAATCACGTTCATTAACGATACGGGTACGGACCAAGAAGCAATCATCGCATCAACTACGAGCCCCAGCGATTAACACGGGGACTGCCAGTGATAGTAAACCTGTGGTCGCCGGACAACCACGTCCTATAAATACTGTGCGATTTGTGCCCCAATTAACCTTTTCTGCAACTGTCTCTGATGATGTGTTCGAGAAAGAATCCGAAACGTCTGGTCAATTAAAACCCTGTTCCATTGATCGCCTTTTCTTCTTCGGGCTAAGGAATATCTGAAATACATTCCTACCTTAGAAAAGTCCAGTTTGGTTTGAGGTAAGCTGCTCAACTCTTTACTTAGTTAGTTCGTACTCTATTTCACATGCAACAATTAAGCCAACTGTCCTTTAATTTGCTTGTGAAGAGCAACTTGACTTGCTTACAGTACAAATAAAATAAATAAATAAACACATGGAGATTTGAGCTATTAGAAATTTCATGTTTTTTATCTTTTCACTGACAGAAATCATGCAGAATTTTCACCTATCCGAGCTAAACTAATTTTGTATTCTGCATGAGATTGTGGTAAGCATGTCGACGCACACAGTAAGGTGAGAAGTCTCTTTCGGATTAAAGTATTGTATTCTTAATTCATCATAAATCTTCAGAAGATCAAAACCAACGGGAAACCTGTGACTGAAGATGGGTGAACGCCTCTTACGGACGGTTTCACTTTTCGCAAAATGATAGTCACTATTCATACTTCCATACCTGTAATTACGTACTGACTCGCCATCATTATACTCATTCAAATTACCGTTTGAGACTGGGATTTAAGCCAATATTTTAAGCAATTTTTTTACGTTCTACGATTAAAAATATAGTGCGCTGCCTGACAACCATGCCCTATAAATACTGTGCAACTTGTACCCCGTGTACTCCTTTCTGAATCTGTCTCTGATGATGAGTTCGAGAGAGAATCCGAAACGTCTAGTCAATAGGCACCATGTTCAACTGATCGCCTCTTTCGCTTCTGCTTTTCTTTATGGAACTCGGCTGTTCGCTTCTGTCAGGATTTTCTTAGCCATTCACCATGAAACGTGCAAGCACCAATAAAATTTGACTAAAATAAGCACTTATAAGAAGTTGGTAGCATGTGCACGTAAACCTGATCTCACCATTTTGTAGTTCACTCTAGTGCTATGGGCCCTCAAGCGTGTCGGAGTCTGTCCTACTGCCAATTGCCTCAAACATTACACATACGATGCATTTTTATTATGAAATTCTTCAGTTTGTTACTTCTGTATGGTGTCTGGAATATCAATCTACCTGTACAAACCCACGCGCCTCTTGTGAAGGCGAAAAGTCGGACTTTGAAACTGTCCCCTGACAGCGTCCTCAGTGAGTCCACGTGTGCACCTGGACAGACACCCTCCTTATACCGGAATTTCTTTCGGCAGTACGCATGGGTCCAGATAGAGCTGCCTCATGACGTAGTCTACTCGGTGAGTTCAGCTCTAATGGCAAAAAACTGAGTCAAAATTCATTTACTTACTGTATTTGGAAAAATTAATCGAAATGTTGACTGCACCCTAAAGTAGAAAACGTAGCAAGTATGTGGTGCAGCACCAATTGTGAAACTCTTCTTGGTTGCAATTTAGGCATTGTTCAACATTTAAAATATAGCAGCGACCTGTTTAGACCGATAAACCTAGCATGAAATCGATTTCTCGAATGATAAAAACCGTGCATGCATAAAACATTATCAATTATTGCTGTTTTATAAGTTCTATTAAATCTTTTAAGGGACTACACAGAAGCCCTGCATATGTTTTTTGACTTTTTGCTATTATTTCCCACCCACAAACCTCCAGTTATCATCGTTCCCGTATTACAGAATATTTCGAAGTCATATCCCCCTTATATCAACTTATGGTTATCCGGTAGAAATGATAATGTTAATAAAACAGTATCACATCACTTGCAGCAGACTGCGGCTTTCATAGGGCCTGTGAATTTAGCCGTGGTTCTTCGACAACACTAAAATATCAAGGACATCTCAAACAGTTCAATGTCACAGGTATATTTGAAACATATTTAAACCCATTTTTCATGTGCACTAATCAAGTATCACATCATCTCCTAAAAAGTCCGATCAAATTTTCGTGTATTTATTTCAGGTAAAATGAGCATATTTATTCCATCAATTAAAAGCCAGGAAAAATGTACACCGTACCTGAGTAAGTATTTTGATATTGAACGTGGTCAACAAAGGTGATTCTACAGATGCATTGACAAAATCCAACCCAGAGTCCTTGAGCAGAAAATTGAAATCCCGTTTCATATTTCTCGTCACTAAAACAACAGTCTGCGAATTTTATTTTAGTGGCAAACAATATGTAAGCACCTCAAGATCCAAAAGAACACCTGCATTAGGTAATGGTATATGTGGTTGAATTCCCATAATTTGCTGAACAGTAAAGAGGTCTCGGTAATAATTTACTTTTTTACTCGCCCACATTTAAAGTTGATGAATCAAAATTTTAAGTGTAGTCTGTTGTGTGCTTGCGAACTTGCATGCAATTTGGCTAATGCGTCATGTGTGTTAAGTGGAGCAAAAATGTTATGAAATGCCGTCACCCGAAGTTTCGCATTCACACTGAAGTCCATCATCAGAACCATTCACTGGTCGAGATACCCAGGAATTGAAGCATTGATGGGAGACAGCTGTTGTGCAACGGCCTGTCTAGAAAAGCCAACAGCTCCAGCTACTTTCGAACGCATGTGGACATTTCGCTCATTTTGCATTTCTACCTATGCTCGCTATAGGAAATAGAAAAGAATGAGGACTACGGGGTCAGTAGTCATCTATCGCGTCAGCCGTGTAAACTCTGTGAACAACCACTGTGGCCCAACTGAAAAAAAACGAGAAAGACATATGCATGAGCATTCTGAAGCAGTAAAGCAAAAATATCGGTTTCCTATAAGTGCATGTTATCTACCGCCCTGCTTGTTTATTGTCTCTTCGTACTGAAGAACACTTAAATAGCGGCAGGCAAGCCGTGCATGTTAGTCAAACTTGAAACCCGCCTTCTCCTATCCAGTCGTTGCCCTGTCGCTCTGGTGATTCAGAAACTGTTCATAAAACTGCTTTCTGTACTCCTGTAATCTCCTTGATTGTCTGAGTATCCTAATGGACGAAAAGAAAGGTCTCACGGTCTCCTCCCTCTCCAACGTAACGGTGGATCGTCCAAGAAATTTCCGCCAGTTGGCGGGGCACAATGCCTGGCGCAGAGGGTAAGGCTTAGATTCCGTGTGCCACCGGTGACTACGCCAGTTGTTAACGGCCCAGGTAGGCTTGCCACAGTTCGATCAACGCATGCCATGAGATGATGTTAGCTGCTTCTTGGATCAATGCAATAAGTAACATTCTGTGTTGGGAGGTGGTGGGGTAGGGCAGCTCTAAGCCAGTACCACCATTGTCGTTTTCAACAAAACCACAGAAGTGTCACGGACGCGTGCGGAGGACAAACGGCAAGGATGCACGTGCACACGCACAGAGGCAACTTCCACGGTATCTTTGTTCTGCGCTAAAAAAACTGATATCTGGAAAAGGGCCGGGAAATTTTAAACGACGGGTTATATCACCCTTTGCGAGCGCCCACACTATCCAGGTAAATAAGGGAGATCTACGTAAATTAACTGATTGTTCAGTAGGCTTCGACCATCACATTCTGCAGGAAAGCTACGTACTGGAGTGTCCTAGACCTTCGGCAGTCTTTCAACAACCTCCTTCCTATCTTCCTCCTCTTCGGGCTCAACAAGTGGTAGGTCGCATTTTACAAGTAAACGCCTGTCGGGGTTCAGTAGAGACCATTCTGCATCCTCCCGCTTCAAAGATGTGTCTCTAACGCGTACTAGCAAACGCATATGAATGACAGTTTGGTTCTAGGCTAATCATGGTTATCTGAACTCGCTCTATGGCACTTGCTAAACTCTCATTTGGGCACCTACTTCCACGGTGCCGGACGTGGGTAAGCGTCCGGCTGCCAACTTCCTTAAACCTGTTGTCTGTTTAATCGCTAGAGAATGCGATAATCTCTCTAATAACGTTCAAAGGCACCTCTTCAATTTGTGCACCGAGCACCAAGGTCTTTAGTCTCTCCATAACTACGACTACCGCAACTGCCGCTATGAGTTCTTCTGAGTAACGGAAAGGTTAGTGATATAAGCTTATTCCTTTCGCATAGGTTAAGGCCAATTAACGAGGCCAGATTACATAAGCCGTTCAAAGGAGAGCAAAACTGGCTACTTTCAACTTTATGCTATGACTTTTTCAGATCTCTGACACCAACGAGTCGCTCCCTCTCATCTTTTGGGATAGAAGAATTCTTTATCATCCGGTCTCCTCGGAAGGTTGCCGTTATCGGTGTCGTTACACTCTGAATATGACCGAAGCTCGAAAAGCTCATCTTGCGGTCTTCACTGCTAATCCACCTCCTTCCTTTTTGCGGGATCATGGAGATACGATTTTGGCATTTGAGAGTGCGGAGCCGTACCAGGTCGTAGCATGGCTTTCCGAAATTTCAAAACGGAAGGTATGAATAAGCATTTTACAAATATAGTTTCCACAAGACCAAGTGACCTGCATAGGTTTGCATCTTATCCTTTTCTTTAGTCTTCAGTGTATTTATATGGAAAGTGGTCGAGTAAACCCCGTCAGCGATTAGAGAGCGCGATTACCGTTTGATGACATACACGAGCGTAGTATGGAAATGGGCAGGAGAGTGTAGTGAGAGGCAGCGGCTTGGTCAAAATTGCGGGTTAACAAGACTCATATCAGAGGGTGAGGACAGTAGTGTGCTGAAAAATGGCAGACAGTTAATTTAACAGTGATCGTAGTTAACAGGAATTTTTGTATCAGGTTCTTCTGGGCTCAATAGCATGACTGACTTAATCTGATTGGAAGTTGCTACTGTTGTTACTAGCAGACGCTGCTTCATTGGCTGAGGACGTTTCGGTGGGACATTAAAATCACAGGAAGAGCTTAGTCAGGGTCTGCAAGGTGTCTGGAATCCACAGCATGTGAGCTAATAGCGTTGTTTATGCTTCAATTAGTAATTTGTGAATTTTTGGAGATTATGCAGAGTTGGTAATAGAAGCGAATTGGCACGTGGTGGTAAGCAGTTCCGCAGAAGCTACCAAGATTGGAACATTAGTTTAAGTTTTAAGACCTGTTGAACTCAGTTGAACACCATCTTCACAAAGTAAATACGATTAAACGTAAAGGGGATACAATCGAAATGTATTGTTTATAGTATGCTTCAGCAGCTACAGTAAAGGCTTGGGCGTCTAACCGAGGAGGCGATGTCCGCGGATTAATAATACGTTCTGATGTAATAATTGCTGAGCCGTTTTGTCTCACCCGTACAGTCATTGGAGTCAGATTCAGTCATGCTCTCGTTGGTCTGGTTGAAGCAAAAAAAGCCGGCGTAAATGTATCGCACTGTCTGCTGGACTGTGGGTTAGAAGACTCATTGCTGAGGTCGATTTTCTTCAATTGAACACAGATCGGATAAGGTGGCATGCTCATAAAATGTAAACTGAGCATTGACTTGAATTGTTTATACATTATTAATTAACGGAACCTTCGGATTATTCATCCACTCTCGGGGTATTCTCCATACTTTCTTAACGTTGTAGCTTTTCTCTTTAAGAACTGCTTGTGCCTCTAGCAGAGAATGCGTATATACCGTATTTGCTGGTCATTTGGGGAAACCGCCAGTTCTCGAGGCCACGTGACCGTTTAATATCGAAGGACAGCATCTTTATATTATAAACTAGACAGGATTATTTGTGCAGTCTACTAGCATTAGATTATTTATTTTGCTTAAAATGCAGGCAATGGGGTGAAAACAATCACAGAGGTCTGCGGTCAGTATCATGCAGAATACTAATAGGAGCATGATAGATTATATCAAGAGGCCTCGGAGGTAATTCACTGCCTGCAGTTTCAAAACCTTAGAAAAAAGTATAAAAGCCATTTTTCTGTTTAAATTGGAGAGGTATCAGTAAACAGGGTTCAAGTTAATCAAATCAAAATATTTTTTTATCTGTTGCTAGTCGTTAATACCTCATTTTTACAAAACTTTTTTTCATAAATATACCAATATTTTCCTTTTGTACTGTTAGATTCTGTACTCTAGTTCAACGATTTGTTGATGCTACATCCTCTTACTCGCTTCTTTTTCTTGCACAAAATGATCCAGATATCCTTTTTCATCACACACCACACATTTGCCCGCAGTTTCCGCCTACTACGGTGTCTACCGGGCATTCAAAAGTCCGAACTGTGTCATGTCTGCCGAGGAGCGTGAGGCGTTAAAACGACAAAAATTCACTGCATCTACTTCCAGCACATCATTCTCAACGAAGCAAAAATGGTTGCATGGGTCGTGTCGGATATGAAGGCATTCAACCGGCGCAAAGAACTCGCTGATGCCATAAGCAAATACGTTTTGGTAAATATCTTGTTTAAACTTACCCTCAAAGTACAAACTTCACCTTAGGTTACCATGACTGACAGGAAATCTGGCCAGATAGCACCTTCGTTTATAGTAGTTGTTATTTTGCACACTTCGAATATTCATTGTTCTTGATAAGAAAGGAAACCTGGGCTTGGTAGATTCGCAAAATACAGAAAAGTTACGTTATTCAGGCTGTCAGCCGCTTCGAATTGCTGTTTCTTGAAATCAGTCGTCCTTAAGCAGAAAAAATCAGGGTGAATTTCACGAACTTGCCTTGGTGCTTATTAGTGCCGCAATTTCGCTTAAATAAGAAACAGGACTGAGGCGTGATATTGGTGGGCGTGCGGTGATTTACTGCAGGTTTCGTGGATGTGCATGTGTCCATTTAGGCCGATGCGGTAAGTGACAATGTGTGGGCAATGTTAAGAAAGAAGAAGGACGCGGCGACTGTATGTCGGGGCCACAGGCTCTGGTTTACCATCCTCAGTGCAATGCATTTGCAAGCGACTGTCAAGGCCCAAACGTGTTCGCTTCCAAAATTACTGGAGCTGAGATAGATAGTAGAAGTTAGTGGAGCATCTGCGTTATTTAAACAATCGTTTTCACTGTTCGAGCATCGAGTTCAACGATGTCCACTGTGAGCTCACAGCAGGCTGAAAAAAGCGGGATGACTGTCACGCGGATTATCTTAAAATGATAACGTCTTGTGCCGCATCTACCACACTCCCTACTCCCATTTCACTTGGACAGAATCATGACAGATTCAAGGACACCGGAGGTGGGCGAGGACGCAGTTTGTTGGCAGGGCGATAGTTCACACCCAAGGGTCTCACCAAACTCCTTCGATAGTACCGCAAAAAAGTATAGTGACAGCGGCACCGATCCCAGCTCTAATGGTGTGGGTCTGTGTGTCATTTAACGCATGCTTCACGACCTGGTTACAGCTATGTACTTGGCCAGGATATGCGTATATCATAATGTGTGCGGCACAGCTTTCACAGGTTGCGGAGAAGCCACATGTAGAGGAGCCGAAGAAACGAACTTTCACTTACACGAAGACTGTCGTGCCAGGTGATGATGTGGGAGTTCATATGTGCTGCATGAATTGGCATTGATACACCAGTCTATATGTGAGGGATTTTCAATTGACCGATGATGACGATACATGATGTGACGGTGCGGCAGGTGATTGTGCCGATGTGAGGGCTGGGGATGAGTTTTGATGGATGTGCAAGATGTGTTAGGTTTGTCGGCATCGCGGTGCATTCCAGCTTCATAAATTCACCTCTGGCCCGGTGGAACCATGCCGTGTGTGAGTGAGTGTGTAAGAGTACAGAGAGCGTTGGAGGCAGCAGTCTCCACACACCCAATCACCCGTTCACGTAACCATAAATAAACAAAAATACAAAAGATGCCTCGACAGACTTTGGGAACGCAGACTGCCTAAGATCATAGATTGATCCGCAGTGATTATTTAAAATTTGATTAACCGAATGGTCGACAGCCTTCAAATCCACACAGTTTGACGTGTTGTCTTAGTGTAACTGAAGGTGAGAATAATCATTGTTGATGAATGGATGAATAATATTCATTTTGAAAGAACCAGATTTTCTCTTCCACCTACCGTTGTGCGGCGGTTGAAGGCTCAGTAAACGAGGGTCAGTAAAGACGGGAATGTGCGTGTGGACGGCCGTGGCATAAAGCTCCGGTGGAGCTAGCCCCGAAAACATGCTATTTCTTTTTCTCCAGTCGCCAAAAATTGAAGAAAGCCTTATCTCTTATTGAACGAAGGATGCAATAAGGGTAGAATTTAGAGGTATAACTGATAAATCGGAATGGCTCTCCGTTTATAAGAATGTGAAAGGGACTATGCAGGAAAGCAAGCATGTATCGAATCCAATATCTATATATCAGACGTTGCAAATGGTTTTGAATAATTAAATCCTTGTGGGTGCTTGAATGATGGCTATTTTGACGCATACACTTCCTTCGCTAATTATTTCTAGGTAGACACTTACGGAAAGCATGGTATGAAATGTCAAAAGCGCTGGGAATGTTTCAAAGTATTGTCAAAACAGTACAAGTTCTATCTGTCTTTTGAGAACAACAACTGCGAAGGCTACATCACAGAGAAATTCTTCGTGAATGCTCTGGGGTGAGTCCATCATCACCTAACTTCATCCATCATCCATGGATAGACCCGTTTCTGTTGACTGGAGAAGAGAAAATGGATGTCAAGTAAATGTTGTTGTATCGTTTGGAATAAAAGCGATTTGAAACAAATATTTCCATGTATATTACCATACACCTCTGCTCGCATTACAGTCACATTTCTAAGTTTTATTTTGACTGTTATGGTGTATTTGAAATTATTTCTGATTTATTTTCTGTGGTCTGTCAGATGCGCTTAATTCTAGGGGGTTCTGAGATATAACCTTACATAAACCACGAGAAAGCCTGTAAATTTGCATTTCGAAAAGGGATGAAATGCACATAAATTATATCCAGGAAAACAAAAGTTTTGAGTGTCTCGATGACGGCCGACGGCTCGATAGTTTTCTGCACGATTAACCTTATTTACAAATTCTTCATCTGTGAAACAAAACAGACGAATGTCAGCCGAAACAAAACCTGGTTTTATAGCTAACTGCATTATGCAGAGTTTTGAAAACGAATAATTTCCCTTTGTCCCTCCAAAGATATGGCATGGTTCCGATTGTCTATGGGGCTTCGCGGGAGGAATTTTACAATCGTGCACCACCCAATTCCTACATCCATGTGGATGACTTTGAGAATGTCGAAGAGCTGACCAAGTACCTTCAGTATCTGGACAAAAATGACACGGCCTACGCAACCTATTTTGCATGGAAAGAGCACGGTGAAATATTGGTAGGTTTGAGTATGCGTCTTAAGCACTTCTTGATTCTATAGTCTGTGCATCCTGGAATAGGCCTGGTCGCTACTGTCGGCAGTCTTTGTAACACTTAAATCCTATCATTAATGTTATTGAGACATACTTAATTGGTTGACGTCATCGGAAAAATAAGGCTAACATTTACATTTTATA
>WEDG01012290.1:0-33778 GCA_017591395.1 Schistocephalus solidus | reverse complement strand
GCTTTCGGAGTCAGACTAGATATCCTGCGGTCATCGTATAGCAACGTACCTTTGATGAAATGGAACCAATAGGACATGGGAGACCAGAATCGCCATTTCGACTTATAAGCCGTCATCAGATGGTAGTAATTTCCAATCCAAAGCGAGTTCCACCCGGAATCGAACCCGCGACCCTTGGTATTTGGAGTCGAACGGGCCACCACTGGAGCCGCGGGCCCATTGCCTTCATTTGGCCGCGACCGGTAATTTGATGATAGTATGGGCTCAGCGATCTGCATAAGGAGCAGGCATGTGTCCACAGCCCTACAGCTCTGGGCCACATGTAGTCGGTCGCATATCGAAGGGTAGTATATGATGAAAATGGAACCGACAAAGACAGCAGACCAGAATGCCCATTTCGCCAGAGCCGTCATCAGCCAGTCATACCCAATCCCGTGACATCTGGGATTCGAACCCGCGACCTTGGTATTTGAGTCGAATGCACTATAAATTTAGACACGGGCCTGCTATGTTTGTCGGCTGTGATCGAATATGATGATAGAGTAGGGGCACATCAATCTGCCTAAGGAAATAAGTTGTTACAGTTGTGACCTGGAGCTCAGACTAGAGCTTCGCAGGCGGGTCGCATAGCGACGTGTAGCATATGATTTGAAAATGGAAACTGACATAGACAAGGGAGACCGGAAACGCCATTTTTGCTTATAAGCCGTCATCAGCCAGTCATACGCAATCCAATGGTGTCACACCTGATTCGAACCCACGACCTTTGATCATTTAGGTCGAACGCTCTGACCATTGAGCCACGGTTCGTTGTTTTTGTCCGTTGTGATCAGGGATTATGATGATAGTGTGGTGCTAAACGATCTGCTTAACAACATGTTTGTTCCGTTGTGCCATGAGCTCAAACTAGAGCTCTCGAGGGTGGTCGCAAAGCGACGTAGAGCATATGATGAAATGGAACCAACATAAACAAGGGAGACCGGAATGACAATTTCTGGCTTAATAGCCGTCATTGGCCAGTCATACCCACTGCCGAGTGTTCACACCTGGGATTCGAACCCACGACCTTTTGGTATTTGAGTCGAATGCTCTCCCATGAGCCACTGGCTCGTTGTGTTTTGTCGTTGTGATCGGAATATGAAGATATTGTGGGGCTCATCGATCTGCTTAACGAACATGTATGTGCCGTGGTGCCCTGGAGGTCAGACTAGAGCTCACGCAGGCGGTCGCATAGCGACGTGCAGCATATGATGAAATGAGAACTGACATAGACAAGGGAGACCGGAACGACCATTTCTGGCTTATTAGCCGTCATCAGCCAATCATACGCAATCCCAATGGTGTCACACCTGGGATTCGAACCCGCGACATTTGGTATTTGAGTCGAACGCACTATCAAATTTGAGACACGGGCTCGTTGTTTTGTCGGTTGTGATCGCGATATATGATGATTGAGTGGGGCCTCATCAATCTGCCTAAGGAAACATGTATGTTCCGTTGTGTCCCTGAAGCTCAGACTAGAGCTCTCGCAGGCGGGTCGCATAGCGACGTGTAGCATATGATGAAATGGAAACCGACATAGACAAGGGAGACCGGAATGGCCATTTCTGGCTTATAAGCCGTCATCAGCCAGTCATACCCAATCCCAAGTGTGCCACACCTGGGATTCGAACCCGCGACCTTTGGTATTTGAGTCGAACGCTCTATCATTGAGCCACGGGCTCGTTGTTTTGTCGGTTGTGATCGGGAATATGATGATCGTTTGGGGCTCAGCGATCTGCTTAAGGAACATGTATGTTCCGTTTGTGCCCTGAGAGCTCAGACTCGAGACCTCGCAGGGCAGTCGCATAGCGACGTGTAGCATATGATGAAATGGAACCGACAAAGACATGTGAGACATGAACGGCCATTTCTGGCTTATTAGCGTCATCAATAGTAATTCCCAATCCCAAGTGTGGCACTCCAGGATTCGAACGCACGACCTTTTTATTTGAGTCGAGCGCTCTACCATTGAGCCATGGGCTCGTTGTTTTTGTCCGTTGTGATCGGGAATATGATGATAGTGTGGAGCTCAACGATCTGCTTAAGGAACATGTATGTTCCGTTATGCCCCTGAGCTAAGACTGGAGCTCTCGCAGGGCGGTCGCATAGCGACGTGTAGCATATGATAAAAATGGAAACCATCAAAGACAAGGGAGACCGGAATGGCCATTTCTGGCTTATAAGCCTTCATCAGTGACATTCCCAATCCCAAGTGAGTCACACCTGGGATTCGGAACCCATCTACCTTTTATTTGAGTAGAACGCTCTACCATTGAGCCACGGGCTCGTTGTTTTTGTCAGTTGTGATCAGGATTATGATGAAAGTGTGGGGCTCAACGATCTGCTTAAGGAACATGTATGTTCCGTTATGCCCTGAGCTGAGACTAGAGCTCTCGCGGGCGGTCTCATAGCGACGTGTAGCATATGATAAAATGGAAACTGATCAAAGACTAGGGAGAGACCGGAATGGCCATTTCTGGCTTATATAGCCGTCATCAGCTAGATCATACCCAATCCCAAGTGAGCACACCTGGGATTCGAACCTCGACCTTTGTTATTTGAGATCGAACGCTCTACCATTGAGCCACGGGATCGTTGTTTTGTAGGTTGTGATCGGGAATATGATGATAGTGTGGGGTTTAGCGATCTGCTTAAGGAAAATGTATGTTCCGTTGTTCTCTGGAGCTCAGACTAGATCTCCCGCAGGCGGTCGCATAGCAACGTGCAAATTTTGATGAAATGGAACCGACAGGGACATGGGAGACCATAATCGCTATTTCTGACTTATAAGCCGTCATCAGATAGTAATTTCAAATCCAAAGTGAGTTCCACCTGGGAATCGAACCCGCGACCTTTGGTATTTGAGTCGAACGCTCTACCATTGAGCCACGGGCTCATTGTTTTGTCGGTTGCGATCGGTAATATGATGATAGTATGGGGCTCAGCGATCTGCATAAGGAGCATGTGTCCGCCGTTGTGCCCTACAGCTCTAAATAGAGCTCTCGTAGTCGGTCACATAACGAAGGGTAGCATATGATGAAATGGAACCGACAAAGACAAAGGGAAGACCAGAATGCCCATTTCTCGCTTATAAGCCGTTATCAGCCAGTCATACCCAATCCCAAGTGTGACACATCTGGGATTTCGAACCCGCGACTTTGGTATTTGAGTCGAATGCACTATACATTTGAGACATGGGCTCGTTGTTTTTGTCGGTTGTTATCGGGAATATGATGATAGAGTGGGGCTCATCAATCTGCCTAAGGAACATAGTTTTCCGTTGTATCCTGGAGCTCAGACTAGAGCTCTCGCAGGCGGTCGCATAGCGACGTGTAGCATATGATGAAATGAAACCGACATAGACAAGGGAGACCGGAACGACCATTTCAAGCTTATAAGCCGTCATCAGCCAGTCATACACCAATCCCAATGGTGTCACAACTGGGATTCGAACCCACGACCTTTATCATTTGGGTCGAACGCTCTACCATTGAGCCACGTGTTCGTTGTTTTTGTCCGTTGTGATCGGGATTATGATGATAGTGTGGGGCTCAACGATCGGGAGACCGGAAACAAGGGAGACCGGAATGGCAATTTCTGGCTTAATAGCCGTCATTGGCCAGTCATACCCAATCCCGAGTGTTCAAACCTGGGATTTGAACCCACGACCTTTGGTATTTGAGTCGAACGCTCTCCCCTGGAGCCACTGGCTCGTTGTGTTTTTCGTTGTGATCGGGAATATGAAGATATTGTGAGGCTCATCGATCTGCGTAACGAACATGTATGTGCCGTGGTGCCCTGGAGGTCAGACAAGAGCTCACGCAGGAAGTCGCATAGCTACGTGTATCATATAATGAAATGGAACCCACAAAGACAAGGAAGACCAGAATGGCAATTTCGGGCTTTTAAGCCGTAATTGGCCAGTCATACCCAATCCCAAGTGTTCACACCTGGTATTCAAACCCGTGACATTTGGTATTTGAGTCTAACGGACTACCATTGAGCCACGGAATCGTTGTTTTGTCTGTTGTGATCGGGAATATGATGATCCTTTTGGGGCTCAGCGATCAGCTTAAGGAACATGTATGATCCGTTTTGCCCTAGAGCTCAGTCTAGATCTCTCGCGGGCAATCGCATGCCGACGTGTAGCATATGATGAAATGGAACCGACAAAGACATGTGAGACCAGAACGGCCATTTCTGGCTTATAAGCCGTCATCAGATAGTAATTCCCAATCCCAAGTGTGGCACTCCAGGGATTCGAACGCACGACCTTTTTTATTTGAGTCAAGCGCTCTACCATTGAGACATGGGCTTGTTGTTTTGTCCGTTATGATCGGGAATATGATGATAGTGTGGAGCTCAACGATCTGCTTAAGGAACATGTATGTTACGTTATGCCCTGAGATCAGACTAGAGCTCTCGCGGGCGGTCTCATAGCGACGTGTAGCATATGATAAAATAGAAACATCAAAGACAAGAGAGACCGGGATCGCCATTTCTGGCTTAAAAGCCTTCATCAGGTAGACATTCCTAATCCCAAGTGAGTCACACCTGGGATTCGAACCCGCGACCTTTAGTATTTAATTGAACGCTCAACCACTAAGCCACGGGATCGTTGTTTTGTCGGTTGTGATCGGGAATATGATGATAGTGTGGGGTTTAGCGATCTGCTTAAGGAAAATGTATGTTCCGTTGTTCCCTGGAGCTCAGACTAGATCTCCCGCAGGCGGTCGCATAGCAACCTGCAAATTTTGATGAAATGGAACCGACAGGGACATGGGAGACCAGAATCGCTATTTCTGACTTATAAGCCTTCATCAGGTAGACATTCCCAATTCCCAAGTGAGTCACACCTGGGATTTGAACCCATCTACTTTTTTTGAGTAGAACGCTCTACCATTGAGCCACAGGCTCATTGTTTTGTCGGTTGTGATCGGAAATATGATTATAGTATGCGGCTAAGCGATCTGCATAAGGAACATGTATGTTCCGTTATGCCCTGAGCTAAGACTAGAGCTCTCGCGGGCGGTCTCATAGCGACGTGTTGCATATGATAAAATGGAACGAACAAAGACAATGGAGACCGGAATGGCCATTTCTTGCTTATTAGCCGTCATAAGATAGTCATTCTCAATCCCAAATGTGGCACACATGGGATTTTAACCCAAGACCTTTATTATTTGAGTTAAACGCTCTTCCATTGAGCCGCGGGCTCGTTTTTATGTCCGTTGTGATCAGGATTATGATGATAGTTTGTGGCTTAACGATCTGTTTAAGGAACATGTATGTTTCGTTGTGCCTTGGAGCTCAGACTAGAGCTCTCACGGGCGGTCGCATAGCGACGTAAAGCATATGATGAAATGGAACCAACAAAGACAAAGGAGACCGGAATCGCCATTTCTTGCTTATGAGCCGTCATAAGACAGTCATTCTCAATCCCAAGTGTGGCACACATGGGATTTTAACCCGCGACCTGGTATTTGAGTCGAAACGCTTTTCCATTGAGCCACGGGCTCGTTGTTTTGTCCGTTGTGATCGGGAAATATGATTATAGTATGTGCTTAAGCGATTCGCATAAGGAACATGTATGTTCCGTTATGCCCTGAGCTCAGACTAGAGCTCGCGGGTGGTCGCATAGCGACGTGTAGCATATGATAAATAGAACCGACAAAGACAACGGGAGACCGGAATGGCCATTTCTGGCTTATTAGCCGTCATCAGATAGTCATTCCCGAATTCCCAAGTGTGTCACACCTGGGATTCGAACCGAAGACCTTTGTTATTTGAGTCAAACGCTTTTCCATTGAGCCACGGGCTCGTTGTTTTGTCCGTTGTGATCTGGATTATGATGATAGTGTGGGGCTCACCGATCTGCTTAAGGAACATGTATGTTCCGTTGTGCCCTGAGCTCAGACTGGGGTCTCGCAGGCGGTCGCATAGCGACGTGTAGCATATGATGATGGAACCGACAAAGACAAGGGAGACCGGAAATGGCCATTTCTGGCTTATTTGTCGTCATCAGCCAGTCATACCCAATCCCAAGTGTGGCACACCTGGGATTCGAACCCACGACCTTTGGTATTTTGAGTCGAACGCTCTTCCATTGAGCCACAAGCTCGTTGTTTTGTCCGGTTGTGATCAGGATTATGATGATAGTGTGGGGCTCAACGATCTGCTTAAGGAACATGTATGTTCCGTTGTGCCCTGGAGCTCAGACTAGAGCCCTCGCAGGCGGTCGCATAGCGACGTGTAGCATATGATGATAATGGAACCGACAAAGACAAAGGGAGACCGGAATCGCCATTTCTGGCTTATGAGCCGTCATAAGCCAGTCATACCCAATCCCAAGTGTGGCACACCTGGGATTCGAAACCCGCGACCTTTGGTATTTGAGTCGAAACGCTTTCTACCATTGAGCCACGGGCTCGTTGTTTGTCCGGTTGTGATCGGGAAATATGATGATAGTGTGCGGGCTCACCGATCTCGCTTAAGGAACATGTATGTTCCGTTATGCCCTGAGCTAAGACTAGAGCTCGCGGGCGGTCGCATAGCGACGTAGCATATGATGAAATGGAACCGACAAAGACAAGGGAGACCGGAATGGCCATTTCTGGCTTATTAGCCGTCATCAGCCGTCATACCCAATCCCAAGTGTGGCACACCTGGGATTCGAACCGCGACCTTTGGTATTTGGAGTCGAACGCTCTACCATTGAGCCACGGGCTCGTTGTTTTGTCGGTTGTGATCGGGAATATGATGATAGTGTGGGAGCTCACCGATCTGCTTAAGGAACATGTATGTTCCGTTGTGCCCTGGAGCTCAGACTAGAGCCTCGCAGGCGGTCTCATAGCGACGTGTAGCATATGATGAAATGGAACCGATCAAAGACAAGGGAGACCCGAATGGCCATTTCTGGCTTATACCGTCATCGCCAGTCATACCCAATCCCAAGTGTGGCACACCTGGGATTCGAACCCGCGACCTTTGGTATTTGAGTCGAACGCTCTACCATTGAGCCACGGGCTCGTTGTTTTTGTCGGTTGTGATCGGGAATATGATGATAGTGGGGCTCAGCGATCTGCTTAAGGAACATGTATGTTCCGTTGTGCCCTGAGCTCAGACTTAGAGCTCTCGCAGGCGGTCGCATAGCGACGTGTAGCATATGATGAAATGGAACCGACAAAGACAAGGAGACCGGAATGGCCATTTCTGGCTTATAAGCCGTCATCAGCCAGTCATACCCAATCCCAAGTGTGGCACACCTGGGATTCGAACCCGCGACCTTTGGTATTTGAGTCGAACGCTCTACCATTGAGCCACGGGCTCGTTGTTTTTGTCGGTTGTGATCGGGAATATGATGATAGTGTGGGGCTCACCGATCTGCTTAAGGAACATGTATGTTCCGTTGTGCCCTGGAGCTCAGACTAGAGCTCTCGCAGGCGGTCGCATAGCGACGTGTAGCATATGATGAAATGGAACCGACAAAGACAAGGGAGACCGGAATGGCCATTTCTGGCTTATTAGCCGTCATCAGCCAGTCATACCCAATCCCAAGTGTGGCACACCTGGGATTCGAAACCGCGACCTTTGGTATTTGAGTCAAACGCTCTACCATTGAGCCACGGGCTCGTTGTTTTTGTCGGTTGTGATCAGGAATATGATGATAGTGTGGGGCTCACCGATCTGCTTAAGGAACATGTATGTTCCGTTGTGCCCTGGAGCTCAGACTAGAGCTCTCGCAGGCGGTCGCATACAACGTGTAGCATATGATAGAATGGAACCGACAAAGACAAGGGAGACCGGAATGGCCATTTCTGGCTTATTAGCCGTCATCAGCCAGTCATACCCAATCCCAAGTGTGGCACACCTGGGATTCGAACCCGCGACCTTTGGTATTTGAGTCGAACGCTCTACCATTGAGCCACGGGCTCGTTGTTTTGTCCGTTGTGATCGGGAATATGATGATAGTGTGGGGCTCACCGATCTGCTTAAGGAACATGTATGTTCCGTTGTGCCCTGGAGCTCAGACTAGAGCTCTCGCAGGCGGTCGCATAGCGACGTGTAGCATATGATGAAATGGAACCGACAAAAGACAAGGGAGACCGGAATGGCCATTTCTGGCTTATTTGCCGTCATCAGCCAGTCATACCCAATCCCAAGTGTGGCACACCTGGGATTCGAACCCGCGACCTTTGGTATTTGAGTCGAACGCTCTACCATTGAGCCACGGGCTCGTTGTTTTGTCGGTTGTGATCGGGAATATGATGATAGTGTGGGGCTCACCGATCTGCTTAAGGAACATGTATGTTCCGTTGTGCCCTGGAGCTCAGACTAGAGCCCTCGCAGGCGGTCGCATAGCGACGTGTAGCATATGATGAAATGGAACCGACAAAGACAAGGGAGACCGGAATGGCCATTTCTGGCTTATAAGCCGTCATCAGCCAGTCATACCCAATCCCAAGTGTGGCACACCAGATTCGAACCCACGACCTTTGGTATTTGAGTCGAACGCTCTACCATTGAGCCACGGGCTCGTTGTTTTGTCCGTTGTGATCGGGAATATGATGATAGTGTGGGGCTCACCGATCTGCTTAAGGGAACATGTATGTTCCGTTGTGCCCTGGAGCTCAGACTAGAGCTCTCGCGGGCGGTCTCATACGACGTGTAGCATATGATGAAATGGAACCGACAAAGACAAGGGAGACCGGAATGGCCATTTCGGCTTATACGTCATCAGCCAGTCATACCCAATCCCAAGTGTGGCACACCTGGGATTCGAACCCGCGACCTTTGGTATTTGAGTCGAACGCTCACCATTGGAGCCACGGGCTCGTTGTTTTGTCGGTTGTGATCGGGAATATGATGATAGTGTGGGGCTCACCGATCTGCTTAAGGAACATGTATGTTCCGTTGTGCCCTGGAGCTCAGACTAGAGCTCTCGCAGGCGGTCGCATAGCGACGTGTAGCATATGATGAAATGGAACCGACAAAGACAAGGGAGACCGGAATGGCCATTTCTGGCTTATTAGCCGTCATCAGCCAGTCATACCCAATCCCAAGTGTGGCACACCTGGGATTCGAACCCGCGACCTTTGGTATTTGAGTCGAACGCTCTACCATTGAGCCACGGGCTCGTTGTTTTGTCGGTTGTGATCGGGAATATGATGATAGTGTGGGGCTCACCGATCTGCTTAAGGAACATGTATGTTCCGTTGTGCCCTGGAGCTCAGACTAGAGCTCTCGCAGGCGGTCGCATAGCGACGTGTAGCATATGATGAAATGGAACCGACAAAGACAAGGGAGACCGGAATGGCCATTTCTGGCTTATTAGCCGTCATCAGCCAGTCATACCCAATCCCAAGTGTGGCACACCTGGGATTCGAAACCGTGACCTTTGGTATTTGAGTCGAACGCTCTACCATTGAGCCACGGGCTCGTTGTTTTGTCGGTTGTGATCGGGAATATGATGATAGTGTGGGGCTCACCGATCTGCTTAAGGAACATGTATGTTCCGTTGTGCCCTGGAGCTCAGACTAGAGCTCTCGCAGGCGGTCGCATAGCGACGTGTAGCATATGATGAAATGGAACCGACAAAGACAAAGGGAGACCGGAATGGCCATTTCTGGCTTATAAGCCGTCATCAGCCAGTCATACCCAATCCCAAGTGTGGCACACCTGGGATTCGAACCCGCGACCTTTGGTATTTGAGTCGAACGCTCTACCATTGAGCCACGGGCTCGTTGTTTTTGTCGGTTGTGATCGGGAATATGATGATAGTGTGGGGCTCACCGATCTGCTTAAGGAACATGTATGTTCCGTTGTGCCCTGGAGCTCAGACTAGAGCTCTCGCAGGCGGTCGCATAGCGACGTGTAGCATATGATGAAATGGAACCGACAAAGACAAGGGAGACCGGAATGGCCATTTCTGGCTTATTAGCCGTCATCAGCCAGTCATACCCAATCCCAAGTGTGGCACACCTGGGATTCGAACCCGCGACTTTTGGTATTTGAGTCGAACGCTCTACCATTGAGCCACGGGCTCGTTGTTTTTGTCGGTTGTGATCGGGAATATGATGATAGTGTGGGGCTCACCGATCTGCTTAAGGAACATGTATGTTCCGTTGTGCCCTGGAGCTCAGACTAGAGCTCTCGCAGGCGGTCGCATAGCGACGTGTAGCATATGATGAAATGGAACCGACAAAGACAAGGGAGACCGGAATGGCCATTTCTGGCTTATTAGCCGTCATCAGCCAGTCATACCCAATCCCAAGTGTGGCACACCTGGGATCTGAACCCGCGACCTTTGGTATTTGAGTCGAACGCTCTACCATTGAGCCACGGGCTCGTTGTTTTGTCGGTTGTGATCGGGAATATGATGATAGTGTGGGGCTCACCGATCTGCTTAAGGAACATGTATGTTCCGTTGTGCCCTGGAGCTCAGACTAGAGCTCTCGCAGGCGGTCGCATAGCGACGTGTAGCATATGATGAAATGGAACCGACAAAGACAAGGGAGACCGGAATGGCCATTTCTGGCTTATAAGCCGTCATCAGCCAGTCATACCCAATCCCAAGTGTGGCACACCTGGGATTCGAACCCGCGACCTTTGGTATTTGAGTCGAACGCTCTACCATTGAGCCACGGGCTCGTTGTTTTTGTCGGTTGTGATCGGGAATATGATGATAGTGTGGGGCTCACCGATCTGCTTAAGGAACATGTATGTTCCGTTGTGCCCTGGAGCTCAGACTAGAGCTCTCGCAGGCGGTCGCATAGCGACGTGTAGCATATGATGAAATGGAACCGACAAAGACAAGGGAGACCGGAATGGCCATTTCTGGCTTATTTGCCGTCATCAGCCAGTCATACCCAATCCCAAGTGTGGCACACCTGGGATTCGAACCCGCGACCTTTGGTATTTGAGTCGAACGCTCTACCATTGAGCCACGGGCTCGTTGTTTTGTCGGTTGTGATCGGGAATATGATGATAGTGTGGGGCTCACCGATCTGCTTAAGGAACATGTATGTTCCGTTGTGCCCTGGAGCTCAGACTAGAGCTCTCGCAGGCGGTCGCACAGCAACGTGTAGCATATGATGAAATGGAACCGACAAAGACAAGGGAGACCGGAATGGCCATTTCTGGCTTATTAGCCGTCATCAGCCAGTCATACCCAAATCCCAAGTGTGGCACACCTGGGATTCGAACCCGCGACCTTTGGTATTTGAGTCGAACGCTCTACCATTGAGCCACGGGCTCGTTGTTTTGTCGGTTGTGATCGGGAATATGATGATAGTGTGGGGCTCACCGATCTGCTTAAGGAACATGTATGTTCCGTTGTGCCCTGGAGCTCAGACTAGAGCCCTCGCAGGCGGTCGCATAGCGACGTGTAGCATATGATGAAATGGAACCGACAAAGACAAGGGAGACCGGAATGGCCATTTCTGGCTTATAAGCCGTCATCAGCCAGTCATACCCAATCCCAAGTGTGGCACACCTGGGATTCGAACCCGCGACCTTTGGTATTTGAGTCGAACGCTCTACCATTGAGCCACGGGCTCGTTGTTTTTGTCGGTTGTGATCGGGAATATGATGATAGTGTGGGGCTCACCGATCTGCTTAAGGAACATGTATGTTCCGTTGTGCCCTGGAGCTCAGACTAGAGCTCTCGCAGGCGGTCGCATAGCGACGTGTAGCATATGATGAAATGGAACCGACAAAGACAAGGGAGACCGGAATGGCCATTTCTGGCTTATTAGCCGTCATCAGCCAGTCATACCCAATCCCAAGTGTGGCACACCTGGGATTCGAACCCGCGACCTTTGGTATTTGAGTCGAACGCTCTACCATTGAGCCACGGGCTCGTTGTTTTTGTCGGTTGTGATCGGGAATATGATGATAGTGTGGGGCTCACCGATCTGCTTAAGGAACATGTATGTTCCGTTGTGCCCTGGAGCTCAGACTAGAGCCCTCGCAGGCGGTCGCATAGCGACGTGTAGCATATGATGAAATGGAACCGAAAAAGACAAGGGAGACCGGAATGGCTATTTCTGGCTTATTAGCCGTCATCAGCCAGTCATACCCAATCCCAAGTGTGGCACACCTGGGATTCGAACCCGCGACCTTTGGTATTTGAGTCGAACGCTCTACCCATTGAGCCACGGGCTCGTTGTTTTGTCGGTTGTGATCGGGAATATGATGATAGTGTGGGGCTCACCGATCTGCTTAAGGAACATGTATGTTCCGTTGTGCCCTGAGCTCAGACTAGAGCTCTCGCAGGCGGTCGCATAGCGACGTGTAGCATATGATGAAATGGAACCGACAAAAGACAAGGGAGACCGGAATGGCCATTTCTGGCTTATTAGCCGTCATCAGCCAGTCATACCAATCCCAAGTGTGGCACACCTGGGATTCGAACCCGCGACCTTTGGTATTTGAGTCGAACGCTCTACCATTGAGCCACGGGCTCGTTGTTTTGTCGGTTGTGATCGGGAATATGATGATAGTGTGGGGCTCACCGATCTGCTTAAGGAACATGTATGTTCCGTTGTGCCCTGGAGCTCAGACTAGAGCTCTCGCAGGCGGTCGCATAGCGACGTGTAGCATATGATGAAATGGAACCGACAAAGACAAGGGAGACCGGAATGGCCATTTCGGCTTATAAGCCGTCATCAGCCAGTCATACCCAATCCCAAGTGTGGCACACCTGGGATTCGAACCCGCGACCTTTGGTATTTGAGTCGAACGCTCTACCATTGAGCCACGGGCTCGTTGTTTTTGTCGGTTGTGATCGGGAATATGATGATAGTGTGGGGCTCACCGATCTGCTTAAGGAACATGTATGTTCCGTTGTGCCCTGGAGCTCAGACTAGAGCTCTCGCAGGCGGTCGCATAGCGACGTGTAGCATATGATGAAATG
The DNA here is from genome assembly GCA_017591395.1 of Schistocephalus solidus. Lineage (NCBI taxonomy): Eukaryota > Metazoa > Platyhelminthes > Cestoda > Diphyllobothriidea > Diphyllobothriidae > Schistocephalus > Schistocephalus solidus. The sequence goes on along the minus strand of WEDG01012290.1, from coordinate 20,820 downwards.
GAACCGACAAAGACAAGGGAGACCGGAATGGCCATTTCTGGCTTATTAGCCGTCATCAGCCAGTCATACCCAATCCCAAGTGTGGCACACCTGGGATTCGAACCCGCGACCTTTGGTATTTGAGTCGAACGCTCTACCATTGAGCCACGGGCTCGTTGTTTTGTCGGTTGTGATCGGGAATATGATGATAGTGTGGGGCTCACCGATCTGCTTAAGGAACATGTATGTTCCGTTGTGCCCTGGAGCTCAGACTAGAGCTCTCGCAGGCGGTCGCATAGCGACGTGTAGCATATGATGAAATGGAACCGACAAAGACAAGGGAGACCGGAATGGCCATTTCTGGCTTATTAGCCGTCATCAGCCAGTCATACCCAATCCCAAGTGTGGCACACCTGGGATTCGAACCCGCGAACTTTGGTATTTGAGTCAAACTTTCTACCATTGAGCCACGGGCTCGTTGTTTTGTCGGTTGTGATCGGGAATATGATGATAGTGTGGGGCTCACCGATCTGCTTAAGGAACATGTATGTTCCGTTGTGCCCTGGAGCTCAGACTAGAGCTCTCGCAGGCGGTCGCATGCTGACGTGTAGCATATGATGAAATGGAACCGACAAAAGACAAGGGAGACCGGAATGGCCATTTCTGGCTTATTAGCCGTCATCAGCCAGTCATACCCAATCCCAAGTGTGGCACACCTGGGATTCGAACCCGCGACCTTTGGTATTTGAGTCGAACGCTCTACCATTGAGCCACGGGCTCGTTGTTTTTGTCGGTTGTGATCGGGAATATGATGATAGTGTGGGGCTCACCGATCTGCTTAAGGAACATGTATGTTCCGTTGTGCCCTGGAGCTCAGACTAGAGCCCTCGCAGGCGGTCGCATAGCGACGTGTAGCATATGATGAAATGGAACCGACAAAGACAAGGGAGACCGGAATGGCCATTTCTGGCTTATTAGCCGTCATCAGCCAGTCATACCCAATCCCAAGTGTGGCACACCTGGGATTCGAACCCGCGACCTTTGGTATTTGAGTCGAACGCTCTACCATTGAGCCACGGGCTCGTTGTTTTGTCGGTTGTGATCGGGAATATGATGATAGTGTGGGGCTCACCGATCTGCTTAAGGAACATGTATGTTCCGTTGTGCCCTGGAGCTCAGACTAGAGCCCTCGCAGGCGGTCGCATAGCGACGTGTAGCATATGATGAAATGGAACCGACAAAGACAAGGGAGACCGGAATGGCCATTTCTGGCTTATTAGCCGTCATCAGCCAGTCATACCCAATCCCAAGTGTGGCACACCTGGGATTCGAACCCGCGACCTTTGGTATTTGAGTCGAACGCTCTACCATTGAGCCACGGGCTCGTTGTTTTTGTCGGTTGTGATCGGGAATATGATGATAGTGTGGGGCTCACCGATCTGCTTAAGGAACATGTATGTTCCGTTGTGCCCTGGAGCTCAGACTAGAGCTCTCGCAGGCGGTCGCATAGCGACGTGTAGCATATGATGAAAATGGAACCGACAAAGACAAGGGAGACCGGAATGGCCATTTCTGGCTTATTAGCCGTCATCAGCCAGTCATACCCAATCCCAAGTGTGGCACACCTGGGATTCGAACCCGCGACCTTTGGTATTTGAGTCGAACGCTCTACCATTGAGCCACGGGCTCGTTGTTTTGTCGGTTGTGATCGGGAATATGATGATAGTGTGGGGCTCACCGATCTGCTTAAGGAACATGTATGTTCCGTTGTGCCCTGGAGCTCAGACTAGAGCTCTCGCAGGCGGTCGCATAGCGACGTGTAGCATATGATGAAATGGAACCGACAAAGACAAGGGAGACCGGAATGGGCCATTTCTGGCTTATTAGCCGTCATCAGCCAGTCATACCCAATCCCAAGTGTGGCACACCTGGGATTCGAACCCGCGACCTTTGGTATTTGAGTCGAAACGCTCTACCATTGAGCCACGGGCTCGTTGTTTTTGTCGGTTGTGATCGGGAATATGATGATAGTGTGAGGGCTCACCGATCTGCTTAAGGAACATGTATGTTCCGTTGTGCCCTGGAGCTCAGACCAGGAGCTCCTCGCAGGCGGTCGCATAGCGACGTGTAGCATATGATGAAATGGAACCGACAAAGACAAGGGAGACCGGAATGGCCATTTCTGGCTTATTAGCCGTCATCAGCCAGTCATACCCAATCCCAAGTGTGGCACACCTGGGATTCGAACCCGCGACCTTTGGTATTTGAGTCGAACGCTCTACCATTGAGCCACGGGCTCGTTGTTTTGTCGGTTGTGATCGGGAATATGATGATAGTGTGGGGCTCACCGATCTGCTTAAGGAACATGTATGTTCCGTTGTGCCCTGGAGCTCAGACTAGAGCCCTCGCAGGTGGTCGCACAGCGACGTGTAGCATATGATGGAATGGAAACGACAAAGAAAAGGGAGACCGGAATGGCCATTTCTGGCTTATAAGCCGTCATCAGCCAGTCATACCCAATCCCAAGTGTGGCACACCTGGGATTCGAACCCGCGACCTTTGGTATTTGAGTCGAACGCTCTACCATTGAGCCACGGGCTCGTTGTTTTGTCGGTTGTGATCGGGAATATGATGATTGTGTGGGGCTCACCGATCTGCTTAAGGAACATGTATGTTCCGTTGTGCCCTGGAGCTCAGACTAGAGCTCTCGCAGGCGGTCGCATAGCGACGTGTAGCATATGATGAAATGGAACCGACAAAGACAAGGGAGACCGGAATGGCCATTTCTGGCTTATTAGCCGTCATCAGCCAGTCATACCCAATCCCAAGTGTGGCACACCTGGGATTCGAACCCGCGACCTTTTGGTATTTAAGTCGAACGCTCTACCATTGAGCCACGGGCTCGTTGTTTTTGTCGGTTGTGATCGGGAATATGATGATAGTGTGGGGCTCACCGATCTGCTTAAGGAACATGTATGTTCCGTTGTGCCCTGGAGCTCAGACTAGAGCTCTCGCAGGCGGTCGCATAGCGACGTGTAGCATATGATGAAATGGAACCGACAAAGACAAGGGAGACCGGAATGGCCATTTCTGGCTTATTAGCCGTCATCAGCCAGTCATACCCAATCCCAAGTGTGGCACACCTGGGATTCGAACCCGCGACCTTTGGTATTTGAGTCGAACGCTCTACCATTGAGCCACGGGCTCGTTGTTTTGTCGGTTGTGATCGGGAATATGATGATAGTGTGGGGCTCACCGATCTGCTTAAGGAACATGTATGTTCCGTTGTGCCCTGGAGCTCAGACTAGAGCCCTCGCAGGTGGTCGCACAGCGACGTGTAGCATATGATGGAATGGAAACGACAAAGAAAAGGGAGACCGGAATGGCCATTTCTGGCTTATAAGCCGTCATCAGCCAGTCATACCCAATCCCAAGTGTGGCACACCTGGGATTCGAACCCGCGACCTTTGGTATTTGAGTCGAACGCTCTACCATTGAGCCACGGGCTCGTTGTTTTGTCGGTTGTGATCGGAATATGATGATAGTGTGGGGCTCACCGATCTGCTTAAGGAACATGTACGTTCCGTTGTGCCCTGAGCTCAGACTAGAGCTCTCGCAGGCGGTCGCATAGCGACGTGTAGCATATGATGAAATGGAACCGACAAAGACAAGGGAGACCGGAATGGCCATTTCTGGCTTATTAGCCGTCATCAGCCAGTCATACCCAATCCCAAGTGTGGCACACCTGGGATTCGAACCCGCGACCTTTGGTATTTGAGTCGAACGCTCTACCATTGAGCCACGGGCTCGTTGTTTTGTCGGTTGTGATCGGGAATATGATGATAGTGTGGGGCTCACCGATCTGCTTAAGGAACATGTATGTTCCGTTGTGCCCTGAGCTCAGACTAGAGCTCTCTGCAGGGCGGTCGCATAGCGACGTGTAGCATATGATGAAATGGAACCGACAAAGACAAGGGAGACCGGAATGGCCATTTCTGGCTTATAAGCCGTCATCAGCCAGTCATACCCAATCCCAAGTGTGGCACACCTGGGATTCGAACCCGCGACCTTTGGTATTTGAGTCGAACGCTCTACCATTGAGCCACGGGCTCGTTGTTTTGTCGGTTTGTGATCGGGAATATGATGATAGTGTGGGGCTCACCGATGTGCTTAAGGAACATGTATGTTCCGTTGTGCCCTGGAGCTCAGACTAGAGCTCTCGCAGACGGTCGCATAGCGACGTGTAGCATATGATGAAATGGAACCGACAAAGACAAGGGAGACCGGAATGGGCCATTTCTGGCTTATAAGCCGTCATCAGCCAGTCATACCCAATCCCAAGTGTGGCACACCTGGGATTCGAACCCGCGACCTTTGGTATTTGAGTCGAACGCTCTACCATTGAGCCACGGGCTCGTTGTTTTGTCGGTTGTGATCGGGAATATGATGATTGTGTGGGGCTCACCGATCTGCTTAAGGAACATGTATGTTCCGTTGTGCCCTGGAGCTCAGACTAGAGCCCTCGCAGGTGGTCGCACAGCGACGTGTAGCATATGATGGAATGGAAACGACAAAGAAAAGGGAGACCGGAATGGCCATTTCTGGCTTATAAGCCGTCATCAGCCAGTCATACCCAATCCCAAGTGTGGCAGACCGGGGTTTCGAAACCTCGACCTTTGGTATTTGAGTCGAGCGAATTACCATTGAGCCACGGGCTCGTTGTTTTGTCAGTTATGATTGGGAAAATGATGAGAGTGTGGGGCTTACCCGATCTGCTTAAGAAACATGTATGTTCCGTTGTGCCCTGGAGCTCAGACTAGAGCTCTCGCAGGCGGTCGCATAGCGACGTGTAGCATATGATGAAATGGAACCGACAAAGACAAGGGAGACCGGAATGGCCATTTCTGGCTTATTAGCCGTCATCAGCCAGTCATACCCAATCCCAAGTGTGGCACACCTGGGGTTTCGGAAACCCTCGACCTTTGGTATTTGAGTCGAACGCTCTACCATTGAGCCACGGGCTCGTTGTTTTGTCGGTTTGTGATCGGGAACATATGATGATAGTGTGGGGCTCACCCGATCTGCTTAAGGAACATGTATGTTCCGTTGTGCCCTGGAGCTCAGACTAGAGCTCTCGCAGGCGGTCTTATAGCAACGTGTAGCAGATGATGAAATGGAACCGACAAATACAAGGGGAGACCGGAATGGCCATTTCTGGCTTATTAGTCGTCAGCAGCAAAACATACCCAATCCCAAGTGTGTCATACCTAGTGATTCGAACCAGGCGACCATTTGGTTTTTGAGTCAAATGCTCTACCATTGAGCCACGGGCTCGTTGTTTTGTCGGTTGTGATCGGGAAAATGATGATAGTGTTGGGGCCCACCCATCTGCTTAAGGAACATGTACGTTCCGTTGTACCCTGGAGCTCAGACAAGAACTCTCGCAAACGGTCGCATAGCGACGTAGCATATGATGAAATGGAACCGACAAAGACACGGAGACCGTATGTTCACGTATTCAGTGGTCCTGAGCTCAGACTGAGCTTTACAGGTTGTGCATAGCGACGCGTAGCATATGAGTAAAATGCAACCGACAAAGACAAGGGAGACCAGAGTGGCTATTTCTTGCTTAATAGCCGTCATCAGCCAGCCATACCCAATCCCACGTGTGGCACATCTGGGATCCAAAACCCGCGACCTTTGGTATTTGAGACGATTTTCTACCATTGAGCCATGGGCTCGTTGTTTTTCGGTTGTGGAAAAATGCATGTTCCGTTGTGCCCTGAACGCATACTAGAGCTCCTGCAAGGCCCTCGCACAGCGACGTTTAGCATATGATAAAATCGAAACCGACAAAGCCAAGGGAGATTGGAATGGCCATTTCTGGATTTAGAAGCCGTCAACAGCCAGTCATAATTAATCCCAAGTGTAGCACACCTGGGGTTCGAACCCACGTAATTTGGTATTTGATTTGAACGTTCTACCATTGAGCCAGGGGTTCATTGTTTTGTCCGTTGTGATCGGGAATATGATGATAGTTTGGGGCTTACCCATCTGCTTAAGGAACATGTATGTTCCGTTGTGCCCTGGAGCTCAGACAAGAACTCTCGCAAACGGTCGCATATGATGAAATGGAACCGACAAAGACAAGGGAGACCGTATATTCACGTATGTTCAGTTGTGCCCTGGAGCTCAGACAAGAGCTTTCACAGGTTGTAGCATAGCGACGCGTAGCATATGAGTAAATGCAACCGACAAAGACAAGGGAGACCAGAGTGGCCATTTCTTGCTTAATAGCCGTCATCAGCCAGCCATACCCAATCCCACGTGTGGCACATCTGGGATTCAAACCCGCGACCTTTGGTATTTGAGACGATTTCTCTACCATTGAGCCATGGGCTCGTTGTTTTTTCGGTTGTGGAAAATGCATGTTCCGTTGTGCCCTGGAACGCATACTAGAGCTCTCGCAGGCCCTCGCATAGCGACGTTTAGCATATGATAAAATCGAAATGACAAAGCCAAGGGAGATTGGAATGGCCATTTCTGGTTTAGAAGCCGTCAACAGCCAGTCATAATTAATCCCAAGTGTAGCACACCTGGGGTTCGAACCCACGTAATTTGGTATTTGATTTGAACGTTCTACCATTGAGCCAGGGGTTCATTGTTTTGTCCGTTGTGATCGGGAATATGATGATAGTTTGGGGCTTACCCATCTGCTTAAGGAACATGTTTGTTCTGTTGTGCCATGGAACTCATACTAGAGCTCTCGCAGGCGGTCGCATAGCGACGGATAGCATTTGATGAAATGGAACCGACACAGACAAGGGGAGACCGGAATGGAAATTTCTGGCTTATTAGCCGTCATCAGCCAGTCATACCCAATCCCAAGTGTGGTACACCTAATATTCGAACCCACGACCTTTATTATTTTAGTCCAGCGCTCTAACATTGAGCCACGGGCTCGTTGTTTTGTCGGTTGTGATCGGGAAAATGATGATAGTGTGGGGCTTACCCATCTGCTTAGGGAACACGTATGTCCCGTTGTGCCCTGAAGCTCAGACTAGAGCTCTTGAATGTGGTCGCATAGTGACGTGTAGCAAATGATGAAATTGAACCGACAAAGACAAGGGGACCGGAATGGCCATTTCTGGCTTATTAGCCGTCATCAGCCAGTCATACCCAATCCCAAGAGTGGCACACCTGGGATTCGAACCCGTGACCTTTGGTATTTGAGTCAAACGCTATTCCTTTGAGCCACGGGCTCGTTGTTTTTTTCCGTTGTGATCGGGAATATGATGATAGTGCGAAGCTCACCCATCTGCTTAAGGAACATGTATGTTCCGTTGTGCCCTGGAGCTCAGACAAGAACTCTCGCAAACGGTCGCATATGATGAAATGGAACCGACAAAGACAAGGGAGACCGTATATTCACGTATGTTCAGTTGTGCCCTGGAGCTCAGACAAGAGCTTTCACAGGTTGTAGCATAGCGACGCGTAGCATATGAGTAAATGCAACCGACAAAGACAAGGGAGACCAGAGTGGCCATTTCTTGCTTAATAGCCGTCATCAGCCAGCCATACCCAATCCCAAGTGTGGCACATCTAGGATTCAAACCCGCGACCTTTGGTATTTGAGACGCTTTACATCTGAGCCACGGGCTCTTTGTTTTCGCTTGTGGTCAGATATAGTGTGTGGGGCTCACCGATCTGATTTTGTGGAAATGCATGTTCCGTTGTGCCCTGGAGCTCAGACTAGAGCTCTCGCAGGCCCTCGCATAGCGACGTTTAGCATATGATAAAAATGAAACGACAAAGACAAGGGAGACCGGAATGACCATTTCTGGCTTATTAGCCGTCATCAGCCAGTCATACCCAATCCCAAAGTGTGGCACACCTGGATTCGAACCCGCGACAATTAGTATTCAAGTCGAACGCTCTACCATTTGAGCCACGGGCTCGTTGTTTTGTCGGTTTGTGATCGGGAATATGATGATAGTGTGGGGCTCACCGATCTGCTTAAGAAAATGTATCGTTCCGTTGTGCCCTGGAGCTCAGCCTAGAGCTCTCGACAGGCGGTCGCATAGCGACGTTTAGCATATGATGAAATGGAAACCGACAAAGACAAGGGGAGACTGGAATGGCCATTTCTGGCTTATTAGCCGTCATCAGTCAGTCATAATCAATCCCAAGTGTGGTACACGTGGGTTTCGAACCCACGTAATTTGGTATTTGATTTGAACGTTCTACCATTGAGCCAGGGGCTCATTGTTTTGTCCGTTGTGATCGGTAATATTATGATAGTGTGGGGCTAAGCGATCTGCTTAAGAAAAATTAATGTTCCGTTGTGCCCTGGAGCTCAGCCCAGAGCTCTTGCAGTCGTTCGCATAGCGACGCATAGCATTTGATGAAATGGAACCGACACAGACAAGGAAGACCGGTTTGGAAATTTCTGGCTTATTAGCCGTCATCAGCCAGTCATACCCAATCCCAAGTGTGGTACACCTAATATTCGAACCCACGACCTTTATTATTTTAGTCCAGCGCTCTAACATTGAGCCACGGGCTCGTCGTTTTGTCGGTTGTGAACGGGAAAATGATGTTAGTGTGGGGCTTACCCATCTGCTTATGGAACACGTATGTTCCGTTGGGCCCTGAAGCTCAGACTAGAGCTCTTGAATGTGGTCGCAAAGTGACGTGTAGCATATGATGAAATGGAACCGACAAAGACAAGGGAGACCGGAATGGCCATTTCTGGCTTATTAGCCGTCATCAGCCAGGCATACCCAATCCCAAGTGTGACACACCTGGGATTCGAATCCGCGACATTTGGTATTTGAGTCGAACGCTCTACCATTGAGCCACGGGCTCGTTGTTTTGCCGGTTGTGATCAAAAAAATGATGATAGTATGAGGCTCACCCATCTGCTTAAGGAAAATGTATATTTCGTTGTGCCCTGGAGCATAGTCAAGAGCTCTCGCATGTGGTCCCATAGCGACGTGAAGCTTATGATGAAATGAAACAGACAAAGACAAGGGAGACCGGTTTGGACATTTCTGGCTTATTAGCCATCATCAGCCAGTCATACCCTCTCCCAAGTGTGGTACACCTAAGATTCGAACCCGCGACATTTGGTATTTTATTCGATCGCTCTTCCACTGAGTCACGGGCTCGTTGTTTTGACCGTTGTGATCGGGAATATGATGATAGTGTGCGGCTCACTGATCTGCTTAAGGAACATGTATATTTTGTTGTGCCCTGTAGCTCAGACAAGAGCTCTCGCATGTTATCCCATAGCGAAGTGTAGCAAATGATAAAATGGAACCGACAAAGACAAGGGAGACCATTTTGGACATTTCTGGCTTATCATCCGTCATCAGCCAGTCCTACCTAATCCCAAATGTGGTACATCTAAGATTCGAACCCGCGAAATTTGGAATTTTAGTCGAACGCTCCATCATTGAGCCACGGGCTCTTCGTTTTGTCGGTTGTGATCGGGAATATGACCATAGTGTGGGGCTGAGCAATCTGTTTAAGGAACAGGTATGTTCCGTTGTGCCCTGGACCTCAGACTAGATCTCTAGCAGGCGGTCGCGTAGCGACGTGCAGCATATGATGAAAAGGAACCTACAAAGACAAGGAAGACCGGAATGGCCATTTCTGGCTTATGAGCCGTCATCAGCCAATCATACCCAATCCCAAGTGTGACACACCTGGGATTCGAATCCGCGACTTTTGGTATTTGAGTCGAACGCTCTACACCTGAGCAACGGGCTCTTTTTTTTTTCGGTTGTGATCGGGAATATAATAATAGTGTAGGGCTCACCGATCTGATTTTGGAACAGGTATGTTCCATTGTGCCCTGGAGCTCAGACTAGAGCTCTCGCAGGCGGTTGCATGGCAACGTGTATCATATGATAAATGTAACCGACAAAGACAAGGCAGACCGGAATGTCCATTTCTGGCTTATAAGCTGTCATCAGCCAGTCATTGCCAATTAAAAAGTGTGGCACACCGAGTATTCGAACCCAAGACCTTTATTATTTGAGTCGCAAGCTCTACCATTGAGCCACACTCATTGTTTTGACCGTTGAGATCGGGAATATGATGATAGTGTGGGGCTCACCGATCATCTTAAGGAACATGTATGTGCTGTTGTGCCCTGGAGCTTAGACTAGAGCTCTAGCAGGTGGTCCCATAGCGACGTGTAGCATATGATGAAATGGAACCGACAAAGACAATGGAGAGCAGTTTGGTCATTTCTTGCTTATAAGCCGTCATCAGCCAGTCATAACCGATTCAAAATGTGGAACACCTAAGATTCGAACCCGCGACATTTGGTATTTTAGTCGAACGCTCTACCATTGAGTTACGGGCTCTTCGTTTTGTCGGTTGTGATCGGGAAAATGATGTATATGTGCGGCTCACATATCTGCTTAAGGAAAATATATATTCAGTTGTGCGCTGGAGCTCATATAAAAGCTCTCGCGGACGGTCGCATAGCGACGTGCAACATATGATGTAATGGAACCAAAAAAGACCAGGGGAACCGACACGGCATTTCCGGCTTATAAACCGTCATCAGATAGCCATTCCCAATCCCAAGTGTTGCACACGTGGGATTCAAACCCGCGACCTTTGGTATTTGAGACGAATTCTCTACCATTCAGCCATGTGCTCGTTGTTTTGTCGGTTGTGGAAAATGTATGTTCCGTTGTGCCCTGGAGCTCAGATTAGAGCTCTCGCGGGCGGTCGCATAGCGCCGTGTAGCATATAATAAAATTTAACCGACAAAGACAAGGGAGACCGGAATGACCATTTCTGGCTACTTAGTCGTCATCAGCCAGTCACACCCAATCCCAAGTGTTGCACACCTGGGATTCGAACCCGCGACATTTGTTATTCGAGTAGATTGCTCTCTCATTGAGCCACGGGCTCATTGTTTTGTCGTTTGTGATCGGGAATATAAGGATAGTGTGGGGCTCACCGATCTGCTTAAGGAACATGTATGTTCCGTTGTGCCCTGGAGCTCGTACTAGAGCTCTCGAAGGCGGTCGCATAGCGACGTTTAGCATATGGTGAAATGGAAATAACAAAGCCAAGGGAGATTGGAATGGCCATTTCTGGCTTATAAGCCGTCATCAGCCAGTCATGTTTAATCCCAAGTGTAGCACACCTGGGACTCGAACCCGCGACGTTTGGTATTTAAGTCGAACGCTCTACCATTGAGCCACGGGCTCGTTGTTTTTTCCGTTGTGATCGGGAAAATTATATTAGTGTGCGGCTCACCCATCTGCTTAAGGAACACGTAAGTTCCGTTGTGCCTTGGAGCTCAGACTAGAGCTCTCGCAGGCGGTCGCATAGCGACGTGTAGCATATGAGTAAATGCAACCGACAAAGACAAGGGAGACCAGAGTGGCCATTTCTTGCTTAATAGCCGTCATCAGCCAGCCATACCCAATCCCACGTGTAGCACATCTGGGATTCAAACCCGCGACCTTTGGTATTTGAGACGATTTCTCTACCATTGAGCCATGGGCTCGTTGTTTTTAGGTTGTGGAAAATGCATGTTCCGTTGTGCCCTGAAACGCAGACTTGAGCTCTTGCGGGCGGTCGCATAGCAACGTGTAGCATATGATAAAATTGAACCGACAAAGACAAGGGAGACCGGAATTGCCATTTCTGGCTTATTAGCCGTCATCAGATAGTCATACACAATCCTAAGTGTGGCAAACCTGGGATTCGTACCCACGTATTATATTATTTGAGTCGAACGCTCGACCATTGAGCCACGGGCTCGTGGTTTTGTCGGTTGTGATCGGGAATATGATGATAGTGTGGGGCTCAACGGTTTGCTTAAGGAACATGTATGTTCCGTTGTACTCTTATAGCTCAAACTAGAGCTCTCGCAGACGGTCGCATACCGACGTGAAGCATATGATGAAATGGAACCGACAAAGACAAGGGAGACCGGAATGACCATTTCTGGCTACTTAGTCGTCATCAGCCAGTCACACCCAATCCCAAGTGTTGCACACCTGGGATTCGAACCCGCGACATTTGTTATTCGAGTAGATTGCTCTCTCATTGAGCCACGGGCTCATTGTTTTGTCGTTTGTGATCGGGAATATGATGATAGTGTGGAGCTCACCGATCTGCTTAAGAAACATATATGTTCCAGTGTGCCCTGGTGCTCAGGCTTGAACTCTCGCAGGCGGTTGCATAGCGACCTGAAGCATATGATAAAATGGAACCGACAAAGAGAAGATAGACCGGAAGGGCCATTTCTGGCTTATTAACCGTCATCAGCCAGTCATACCCAATTCCAAGTGAAGGAAACCTGTGATTCAAACCCGCAAACTTTGGTATTCGAGTCGAACGCTCAACCATTTAGACAGAGTCTCGTTTTTTTGTTGGTTGTGATCGGGAATATGATGGTAGTGGGAGGCTCACTGATCTGCATAAGGAACATGTATGTTCCGTTGTGCCCTGGAGCTCATAATAGAGCTCTTGCGGCGTGTCGCATAGCGATTTGTAGCATATGATGAAATGGAACCGACAAAGACAAGGAAGACCGGAATGTCTATTTCTGGCTTATTAGCCGTCATCAGCCAGTCATACCCAATCCCAAGTGTGGCAAACCTGGTATTCGAACCCACGACATTTGGTATTTGATTCGAAAGCCCTAGGCAGAAATAGCATTTTACGTGTAGTTTTCTTGCCCAGCGCATACAACGAATTCGCTATTTAAATCAACTATCATTCCTGCACCAATAAACTGTCTTATACCGCAAACCAACACTTAGTAATTTATGCGTGGCTAACAAAAAGTTACGCAATATTACAGCGTCCAGAATTTAAGATATCTGTTAAAAGGTTTTATCGAGAATGGTCGGATTAATTGAGTGACTGTCATGAAAAAAGGAGAATCTAACTATGCCGAGAGCAAGTTTTTAATTAATTCTATCTTTGCTATGAAAAATCAATTATAACATCAACAATGCATCCATTTGCAGAAATCTTTAAACGGGTTCCAATATGGTAGTATAACTAAACGCCTCCTATTTCCTTTAACATTTTCGGACACAGAAATAATATATAGCTTTACCGTTCCGCTTCTTTTAGGTTCAAATTTAGAGGATAGATAAACTTATAACTAAAAAGTTAAATAAAAAATATCTTATGACGTTTTATTTGCAGTATATTTGAATATATTTAGAAATGTGAAGGTGTTTTTACTTCAAAATACTAATTTAACACTGTGAGGCTCCATCAACGGAAATCACAATGTCCGATACATTGACACTTATAAACGGAATTTTGACCTGCGCTGGAAAAACCGTTTTGATACACATAGCATAAAAAATAGACATATTCCCCCCATTACACCCCTGCCTCTATAACGCTCACGTATTAAAACTTATAAGTTTGATTTTTCAGTAAGCAAAGTTTAACGTTGTTTTAGTATATGCCATATGGAGTCACTTGGAGTCGATCCTACCTCCCATCTGACTTGGATCTCTTCATCCTTCCTGCGGATAAGGGGCAAACACATTCATTTTTCGATAACATCTTGAAGAAGATTAGGCGTCTTAATGCCCCACATGAATTCGGAGTCACCCGCTGACAATTGACAACCATTAGGTGCCCGAAAACGATACCAAAAACGCACTGAATTGTCAAGATAAGTCTACACTCGTTTCTCAATTACAAAGTACAAAAAACTCTATGGAAACACTGGATGACTGGTTAGAATGGTGACAGTGAAATTACCTTTACTCTCAAGTCACAGGTCGCATAATAAGACGCATTAATACACACAATTTGGACAAGAGAGAGGCCTTTGCCACAAAGATTTATCCCGAAAAAAGGACAACTGCTTCAGTCAAGAATAATGGACCATCTGTTTATTAGCAAGTCCAATGATCTTCCCACCCAATAGTTGTTGATAACTCATAGTTAAGATAGGTCCATTATCTATTCAATGATTGCGCAGGCAAACACTGCTTCATAAACGGTGCGGGTGAGAAAGAATACTCAAGCATTTACCATGCCAACCTCCAATACGACTGATGAAATGTGAATACTCAAGGTCGTCAATTTCAGCCAGTTAAACAATTACCTTATAAAAGGGTCAGCCGTTCGTACGAAAGATGAGCCATAAATTGTCATTGGTATGCGGTAGCTGACTTTAATTCCTTGTGATTTACTTATGCATAACTGATGATCTGTTTCATCATGGAATCGAGGATTAGTTTGAACAGTAAGTCGAACAGCGTTGTCATCCCAATGCTTATGTCTACTTCTACTCATTTTCATATGTTTTTAATTACTACGAGGCAAATTATAATTAAAGCACGAAGAATATATGCCATATGTAATGCAGTATGAACCTTATGCATATGATACATATTTTGAGAATCAATATTACTCACATTAAATTTTACCCGTTGTTTAACCACTGCTTGCAATTTAAGATAAAAAAAATATGAATACCAAACGCAAGCTGTATTTTTTATGCAATTCTCGGTTTTTAGTGTATGTGCCCATCTGCATACACATTTATGCATGCTCTGGTAAATATTTATCTGAAATGAAACAAATAAAAAAACATTTGAATAAGAAATTTATATCCCAAAGTCGTTCAAGAATCATATGTTATCCGAAAATTTTCAAAATCTTTTTTCGAGCAATTCATGTTAATGGTTAGTGTAAAGTATGCTAAATTAAACTACTGCAAACAAGAAAACATATAATTTTATACAAAGCAATACAGTTTTATGAATACAACAATAATATCAATAAAACCGAGCAAAATACGTGATAGCGAAGTTTAAGTTGAGACTCAGAATCGATTGAATAATATTTTTTCTTATTGCATTACTATAATACCAGATGATTCCAGTTTTGAACAATGCTTGGTATTTGTTATTAACCCTTTTCGTATTTTTTAACCCAACATGATATGCAATAGCATGAAGTTACACTGAATACCCACTATTTCACCCAAACAAAGAAAACTTAGTTAGTAAATACTTGCGGCGTGATCTGGCGTCTATCTAGGATATTTTGTCAGAAATGTAATGCAACCCCATGTGTAGGGCATGCATTGATGTAGATACATGCGTTTTACAGGTTGTGGATGCCATCTCACATCTCTTGTTCTCTTGATTATATATGGACACCTGTCCCAGAGAGCCTTCTACAACAGAAAATTTGTAGATTTATTGACTTTATTCCAACAACCATCGTCATTCATGCACCACACTGCTGTGAAGCATACAGTGGACCTATTACTGTCAAACGTTTGTGGAGCGCGCTCACTGCAAGTTCCAAAATTATATATATATATATATATATATATATATATATATATATATATATATATATATAGAGAGAGAGAGTGAGAGAGAGGGGTGCGATAGGCGGGGTGCGAGTGTATGCTTCAATGAAAAAAACGGGACGAGTGAGTCCTATAACCGATCGGTGAGCGCTTACTTACAAAAGCTAATATATATATATATATATATATATATATATATATATATATATATATATATATATATATATAGTTTCCCCAAAGAACGTCTTTTCCCCAAAAGAACGTCTTTGCTTCAAATTCTATTTATATATATATTATAATATTTATTGGGATGCGACCGCCTGGGAAGGCTCTAGTCTGAGCTCCAGAGCACAACTGAACATACATGTTCTTTAAGCAGATCGATGAGCCTCACACTATTATTATTCCCGGTCATCACCGAAAAAACAACTAGCCCGTGTCTAACTGGTAGTGCGTTCGACTCAAATACCAAAGGGCACTTGTTCGAATCCCAGGTGTGCCACACTTGGGATTGGGTATCACTGGCTGATGACGGCTAATAAGTCAGGAATGGCCATTCCAGTCTCCCTTGTCTTTGTCGGTTCCACTTTATCAACATATGCTGCACGTCGCTATGCGACCGCCTGCGAGGGCTCTAGTCTGAGCTACAGGGCACAACGGAACATCCATGTTCCTTAAGCAGATCGGTGAGCCGCACACTATCATCATATTCCCGATCACAACCGACAAAACAAAGTGCCCGTTGGCTCAATGGTAGAGCTTTCGACTCAAATACCAAAGGTCGTGGGTTCGAACCCAATGTGTGCCACACTTGGGATTGGTTATGATTGGCTGATGACGGCTCATAAGCTATAAATGGCCATTCAGGTGTCTTTCGACTTTTCGGTTCCACCTTATCAACATATGCTAAACGTTGCTATGCGACCGCCTGCGAGGACTTTAGTTTGAGCTCCAGGGCACAACGGAACATCCATGTTCCTTAAGCATATCGGTGAGCCGCACACTATCATCATATTCCCGATCACGACCGACAAAACAACGTGCCCGTGGCTCAATGGTAGAGCGTTCGACTCAAATACCCAAGGTCGCGGGATCGAATTCAATGTGTGCCACACTTGGGATTGGGTATGACTGGCTGATGACGGCTAATAAGCCAGAAATAGCCATTCCAGTCTCCCTTGTCTTTGTCGGTTCTACCTTATCAACATATGCTACACGTCGCTATGCGACCGCCTGCGAGGACTCTAGTCTGAGATCCAGGGCACAACGGAACATACCTGTTCCTCAAGCAGATCGGTGAGCCGCACACTAACATCATATTCCCCATGACAACCAACAAAACAACGCGCCCGTGGCTCAATGGTAGAGCGTTCGACTCAAATACCAAAGGTTGCGGGTTCGAATCCTAGGTGTGCCACACTTGGGACGGGGTATGTCTGGCTGATGACGGCTAATAAGCCAGAAATGGCCATTCCGGTCTCCCTTTGTTTTTGTCGGTTCCACCTTATCAACATATGCTACACGTCCCTATGCGACCGCCTGCGAGGGCTCTAGTCTGAGCTCCAGGGCACAACTGAACATACATGTTCTTTTAGCAGATCGATGAGCCTCACACTATTATTATTCCCGGCCATCACCGAAAAAACAACTAGCCCATGTCTAACTGGTAGTACGTTCGACTCAAATACCAAAGGGCACGTGTTCGAATCCCAAGTGTGCCACACTTGTGATTGAGTATCACTGACTGATGACGGCTAATAAATCAGAAATGGCCATTCCAGTCTCCCTTGTCTTTGTCGGTTCCACTTTATCAAAATATGCTGCACGTCGCTATGCGACCGCCTGCGAGGGCTCTAGTCTGAGCTACAGGGCACAACGGAACATCCATGTTTCCTTAAGCAGATCAGTGAGCCGCACACTATCATCATATTCCCGATCACAACCGACAAAACAACGAGCCCGTGGCTCAATGGTAGAGCGTTCGACTCAAATACCAAAGGTCGTGGGTTCGAACCCCAGGTGTTCAACACTTGGGATTGGGTATGACTGGCTGATGACGGCTGATAAGCCAAAAATGGCCATTCCGGTCTCCCTTGTCTTTGTCGGTTCCACCTTATCAACATATGCTTCACGTCGCTATTCGACCGCCTGCGAGGGCTCTAGTCAGAGCTACAGGGCACAACGGAACATCCATGTTCCTTTAGCAGATCGGTGAGCCGCACACTCTCATCATATTCCCGATCACAACGACAAAACAACGTGCCCGTGGCTCAATGGTAGAGCTTTCGACTCAAATACCAAAGGTCGTGGGATCGAATCCAATGTGTGCCTAACTTGGCATTGTGTATGACTGGCTGATGACGGCTCATAAGCAATAAATGGCCATTCAGGTCTCTCTTTGACTTTCCGTCGGTTCCACCTTATCAACATATGCTACACGTTGCTATGCGACCGCCTGCGAGGGCTCTAGTTTGAGCTCCAGGGCACAACGGAACATCCATGTTCCTTAAGCAGATCGGTGAGCCGCAAACTATCATCATATTCCCGATCACAACCGACAAAACAACGTGCCCGTGGCTCAATGGTAGAGCGTTCGACTCAAATACCAAAGGTCGCGGGATCGAATCCAATGTGTGCCACACTTGGGATTTGTTATGATTGGCTGATGACGGCTCATAAGCTATAAATGGCCATTCAGGACTCTTTTGACTTTTCGGTTCCACCTTATCAACATATGCTACACGTCGCAATGCGACCGCCAGCGAGGGATCTAGTCTGAGCTCCAGGGCACAACGGAACATGCATGTTTCTTAAGCAGATCAGTGAGCCCCACACTATCATCATATCTCCGATCACAACCGACAAAACAACGAGCCCGTGGCTCAATGGTAGTGCGTTCGACTAAAAAACCAAACGTCGCGGGTTCGAATCGCAGGTGTGCCACACTTGGGATTGTGTACGACTGGCGTATGACGGCTAGTAAGCCACAAATGGCCATTCCGGTCTCCCTTGTATTTGTCGGTTCCACCTTTTCAATATATGCTTCACGTCGCTATGCGACCGCCTGCGAGGGCTCATGTCTGAGCTCCAGGTCACAACGGAACATACATGTTCCTTAAGTAGATCAATGGGCCTCACACTATCATCATATTACTGGTCATCAACGACAAAACAACAAGCCTGTGGTTTAATGGTAGAGCGTTCGACTCAAATACCAAAGGTCGCGGGTTAGAATCCCCGGTGTGCCACACTTGGGCTTGGGTATGACTGACTGAGAACGGCTTATAAGTCAGAAATGGCCATTTCGGTCTCCCTTGTCTTTTTTGGTTCCACCTTATCTCCATATGCCACACGTCGCTATGCGACCGCCTGCGTCGGATCTAGTCTGAGCTCCAGGGCACAACGGAACATACATGTTCCTTAAGATGATTGGTGAGCCCCACACTATCATCATATTCCCGATCACAACCGACAAAACAACGTGCCCGTGGCGCAATGGTAGAGCGTTCGACTCAAACACCAAAGGTCGCGGGTTCGAATACCATTTGTGCCAGACTTGGGATTAGGTATGACTGGCTGAGGACGGCTGATAAGTCAGAAATGGCCATTCCAGTCTCCCTTAGTCTTTGTCGGTTCCACCTTATGAACAAATGCTACACGTCGCTATGCGACCGCCTGCGTGGGCTCTAGTCTGAGATCCAGGGCACAACGGAACATGCATGTTCATTAAGCAGATCGGTAAGCCCCACACTTTCATCATATTCCCGATCACAACCGACAAAACAACGAGGCCGTGGCTCAATGGTAGGTCGTTTGACTCAAATACCAAATGTCGCGGTTTCGAATCCCAGGTTTGCCACACTTGGGCTTGGGTATGACTGGGTGATGACGTCTAATAAGCCAGAAATTGCCATTCTGGTCTCTCTTGTCTTTGTCGGTTCCACCTTATCAACATATGCTACACGTCGCTATGCGAACGCCTGCGAGCGCTCTAGTCTGAGCTCCAGGGCACAACGGAACATACATGTTCCTAAAGCAGATCGGTGAGCCCCACACTCTCATCATATTCTCGATCACAACCGACAAAATAACGAGCCCGTAACTCAATGGTAGAGCTTTCGACTCAAAAACCAAACGTCGGTGGTTCGAATCCCAGGTGTGCCATATTTGGGATTGTTTATGTTTGGCGTATGACGGCTAATAAGCCAGAAATGGCTATTCCGGTCTCCCTTGTCTTTTTCGGTTCCACCTTATCAACATATGCTACAAATCGCTATGAGAACGCCTGCGAGGGCTCATGTCTGAGCTCCAGGGCACAACGGAACATGCATGTTCCTTAAGCAGATCAATGAGCCCCACACTATCATCATATTCCCGATCACCACCGACAAAAAAACTAGCCCGTGGCTCAATGCTAGAGCGTTCGACTCAAATACCAAAGGTCACGTGTTCAAATCCCAGGTGTGCCATACTTGGGATTCGGTATGACTGGCTGATGACGGCTAATAAGCCAGAAATGGCCATTCTGGTTTCCCTTGTCTTTGTCGGTTCCACCATATCTACACATGCTACACGTCGCTATGCGACCGCCTGCGAAGGATCTGGTCTGAGCTCCAGGGCACAACGGAACATGCATGTTCCTTAAGCAGATCGGTGAGCCCACACTATCATCATATCTCCGATCACAACCGACAAAAACAAGGGCCCGTGGCTCAATGGTAGAGCGTTTCACTCAAATATCAAAGGTCGCGGGTTCGAATCCCAGGTGTGCCACACTTGGGATTGGGTATGACTGGCTGATGACGGCTTATAAGCCAGAAATGGCCATTCCGGTCTCCCTTGTCTTTTGTCGGTTCCACCTTATCAACATATGCTACAAGTCGCTATTCGACCGCCTGCGAGGGGCTCTAGTATGAGCTCCAGGGCACAACGGAACATGCATGTTCCTTAAAGCAGATCGGTGAGCCCACACTATCATCATATTCCCGATCACAACCGACAAAAACAACGAGCCCGTGGCTCAATGGTAGAGCGTTCGACTCAAAATACCAAAGGTCGCGGGTTCGAATCCCAGGTGTGCCACACTTTTGGGATTGGGTATGACTGGCTGATGACGGCTAATAAAGTAGAAATGGCCATTCCGGTCTCCCTTGTCTTTGTCGGTTCCACCTTATCAGCATATGCTACACGTCGCTATGCGACCGCCTGCGAGGAGCTCATAGTCTGAGCTCCAGGGCACAACAGAACTATGCATGTTCCTCAAGCGATCGAGTGAGCCCCACACTATCATCATATTCCCGATCACAACCGACAAAAACTAACGAGCCCGTGGCTGCAATGGTAGAGCGTTCGACTCAAATACTAAAGGTCGCGTGTTCCGAATCCCAGGTGTGCCACACTTGGGATTGGGAATGACTGGCTGATGACGGCTAATAATCAGAAATGGCCATTCGGTCTCCCTTGACTTAGTGGCATCTTGTCAACATATGCTACGTCGCTAT